>CAIGRK010014527.1:0-18256 GCA_903798315.1 Fraxinus greggii | reverse complement strand
TACAAAATACACTTATCAAACAGTGTCGCAGTTGTATGTTCATGATTGGCTCCAAACCATATGTGATATTAAAATGCGACATATATTGAGCTTACACTTAAGTGATGTTAATTGCAATATGATAATATTTTCCATCATACCAGTAGTGATGGATATAATTCGTATAACATTTAGAAGTATATTGTAATCGCAATATAAATTCTTCACTTCCGTTACAACAGTAACTTCATATTGTGAATGTATTGTGACTTGTTATGGTTGTGGTGAAGACAATGACATAATACAAGGCGTGGTAAGGTAACAATGTGACACGTATCGTGAGGATTTTGACCGCATATGTAAATGGGACTGTAATTTTTGGAAGATTATCCTGGAACAGTAAAGAAAATGCCTAACCCGAGGAAATTAAGGTTTAAGTTGACTTGTTGGAAGATAAACCAAATTAACAATAACTAAAGATTTCAAGAAGCATTTATTGAGCTTTATTTTAGTCAAGTGTCTACTAATATTTTAATAATTGATTGAGTAATTTAAAGTCTCTTCTACAAATGTGAAATAGCCATATATAGAACTTTTCTACAAATGTGAAATAGCCATATATAGAACTTGTTCGATAGTGATTAAAATTCAATTAAAATTAAAAATATGACTGTTATTGGATCCAACTCGTCTAATAAAAGTCAACAATAACGACTAATTTTTTAATTTTAATCCGATTTTAATCTCTACCAAATACACCCTTACTCTGTTGCATTTCCTTGTGTCATCTAGTGTGGTATAAATTGGAATGTAGTCTACAATAACTTTTGAAGGTGATAAGATTAAACATTTCTGATAATATAATTCTGAACTTTGCTTGCCTTCAAACTAGTATCAAAGCATTCAAACATTATAGAAATGGTTTTCAGAATACGACAGCAACAACAGATCTTGGAAAAGAAAATCATGACAAACCCAAATTATTGATTCATTCCCAGCCACAAAATTTTACTTGGAGCATACTACAATAATAATACAATTATAANATAACTTTTGAAGGTGATAAGATTAAACATTTCTGATAATATAATTCTGAACTTTGCTTCCCTTCAAACTAGTATCAAAGCATTCAAACATTATAGAAATGGTTTTCAGAATACGACAGCAACAACAGATCTTGGAAAAGAAAATCATGACAAACCCAAATTATTGATTCATTCCCAGCCACAAAATTTTACTTGGAGCATACTACAATAATAATACAATTATAACTACAATAATAATACAATTATAACTAATATAAAAGATGTAACATAGTATTACAAATTACAATTCCTAAAATTTAGTTATTTTTTTTCCCTTAATACTTGTTTAATACTATCCAGTCAACCGACCAAGATGAGAAAATCTTCCTATCTTCAGCTGAAGGATTGTGAAGTCTTCCAAGGAGATTTCATCCACTCAGAAACTACATACAGCTTTCAAGCTCTTGGCTTCTGCAGCTCTCTTCGGAGCGAAGAATTTTCTACTATAGTAACCGGAAAAAAGAAAATATTTGTCAGGTTCGATGTTCTATACCTCGATCCTGATGGCTACTTTGTTGCTCTGTAAGTAAACACGGCACGGAAATGGCACAATTTTAAACTAGAGAGCAACTTCTATGGATATCAACAGTGAGCTTCCAAAGCGGAAGAAGAATTGCTAAAAACTAACGCAAAGGAGCTAATTTACACCATTATCAGAGCTGCTACAAGCTTGATTCCGAAGAACACTGTTCCCGAAATCTCCATCCAAGCTCATTTGTTGGACTTCTTGAGGAGAAAGGATCTTGATGCAACGAACACAGTTGACAAATTCCCTGTATGCCACAAGTGAACACGTAAAAATACAAATCAATGGGATTGTAAGACCAAATGGAAATGCAATACAGATTTGTGTTTGACAACTTACTCCCAAGGATCGTCCCCAACTAACAGGACATCATTCTCATGATCCACGTAAACAAGTTTTAAACCAATTCTTTGTTGGTCCTCCAATTGTCCTTCTATACCAAATCTACGAGCTAGATCTTGTTTAAGCTCTTCATAGCCCGAGTAACGTGTTATATCTATTGATCTTCCTACGGCTCCGCGCTTGTATACCTTCAATAACATTCTCGGCAACTCAGACCAAAGAAGATAAATGAAAAGTTAACGCTGTAAACAAATTCATGCTTTTGCATAAAAAATTAACCTTTGTATATGTTCGTATCCGAGGCATCTGCGCTGGAGCCCAAGCACCTCCATTCATGAAGCTGCTGTCATTTATCGTGGAATCATTTGAATTGAATGTCATATCGGGAACTCCAAATGACTGGGCAACCACTGCCGATGAGAGTTCGGGTTGAGTTTCCTTGGGGTTAACAAAGCTGGAAAGCATGTCTCCTCCTGATGTGACACCATTCGAGTAGTCATTACCTGATCCTGCCATCCCTTTTGCGATCAATGGATCTGGCATCATGGGTATCCCTAGTTGGCTGTTGATGTTGGCCCCCAGAGGAACATTGTTCCTTGGATCACCCTGAACTTCCTTGTCCTGACTTGCATCTCTAAACAGCATCGACTGAGAATTGAATGACATTGAGTTGTTTTGCTGCATATGGACGTCATTTTGAGAGAGGACTGATGTAGCTGAAGATGAACTATCAAAATAATCAATCTGGGTACCAGCAGCATTGAGGTATGGCTGTGATGCAAAAAATCCCTGGTTTTGACTTTTGGATTTGTTCAACGAAGATATAATATTGGGTTTTTGCTGCAAATCATTAACCATGTTACCATTGGAAGAGATTGGCTCTAAATTAATACTAGAATTCAACAGACCAGCAGAAGAATGAGCTATCTTGTCCCCCAGTGTTATACTTTGATGATTTCTACCAGTCATTATGGACTGAACTGCACTCGAACAGTTGTTTGTGGATGGCGAAGTGGAACAAGATGGAACTTCATCGGTCACTACAGATAGGCAATTGATTGTTCCACCAGTCGACAGTTGACTGTTCATCGCGTTTAAGTTGCTCCCAACTTGTCCAGGCAATTCCGATAGAATGCCAGATTGTTGTAGTAGTTTCAGTTGCTGAGGTGGATGCGCAAACCGAAGATTAGTTTGACTATTACTTCTTGTCATCTGCTGGGGTATAACATGTGATTGAGGGACGGAAGTGGATGTTTCTTGAGATGCATCCAGCATTTGGCTGGTTGACATAGACCTAGAGAAGTGCTGAGAAACGTCAGAAAGCTGCTTCTGCTGATCCTGGAATTGTGTTAGTTGGGACGGCTGTTGCATTGAAGATTTCTGTGCTAGAAGTGATTGTTGTTGCTGATGAAGCTTCTGTAGAAGTTGAATCTGAATTTGGTTCTCAGGCACATGCAACTGTTGGCTTATATGATCCGAAGTCTGGGTCGACATGAAATTCTGCTGCTGATTGTGGCTTAGAATCTGCTGCTGGTTAAGATTATGAGGAAGATTTATCTGAAGCTGACGGTTTACAAGAGCTTGGGAAGGAGACTGCATATGAAAAAGTTGGGCCTGAACTTGGCTTGTAGTTAAAGTTTGGTTGATTACATTTTGTCTAGGTGGCTGTGCAATGTCCATCAACAGCTGTGGCTGTATAATGGAGTCTAATGGGTTCAATGTGGAGGCCGGCAGCTTTTGGAGTTGATCTAGTTGCTGTACAGGTTGGGACGACCTTTGAGTGTCAAACTGTAAGTTATTTGGCTCAGAAAGTGATGCCGGCAAAGCTAACTGACATGAAAGATCTGCATCAGAAAGGTTTTGCATTACAGACCCTGGTAAGGGATTTAAGTAGTTTGGCTGCATTGAGTTAGCCAGGGAAGCATTTTGCTGCATGTTCATCCATTGGACTAAGCTCAGGCCAGGCACAGCTTGGGGATCCTTCATCCCATAGTCATCCCCAATCCATGGCATTGATCTTCTGATCAGATTATCAAGATCTGAAGATTCATCATCTGCAAGGAGAAACATTAATCTATATTTGAAATCAACAGATAAGAAATAAAAGTACTTTTTAAGTGTGCATGTTTCGCATAGCTCATAACCACTTATAAGCTGGTAGGATCTACATCTTATAATCTACAAAAAGCCTTTCCAAACATGCTCTAGGGCTGGAGAATTATCTCTGATCCTGTTTTACCTGACATTCCTAGTTGCCTCGGGCGCTTAGAACGAAAGAAAGGTGTAGTAGGACAAATAAAAAATGGGGCCATTACAGGTTCAATCTCCCAAATGGAGACACGATTACGCTTTTCCCCTGCAGTTGACTCGTCCCAGCCGACCTGCTCATAAATATGAGGTGTATATTGGTTGAGTTATTGACTTGAAACACTTGCAATAATAATATAAAGAAAAAGGGAGCATATTTAACAAACCTGCAAATTACGCCATTGGGAGTTCTTCCATCTCAGAGGATCCAGGTCGCTAATACCAGTTATTGTACCCATATATCTGAAGAAATTGCGATCAATCAGTTAAAGTCAAATGGCATGATGATAATCCAAAAATTTTGATTTTCATTATTTCCGGAACATGTATAAGTAGAATATAAACTTATTGAAGGTTAAGTCGTACCTTCTGGTGCCCGAATCTTCAGTTTCAAACGTCATGCGAAAGCGCATGCCAAGCGATATTTGGTTACTGCAAACCGCTCTGTAGTACTTGGCTAACGGGATAACAAATTCAGAAGGACTGGCCCTGTTCCAAATTTGAAAATATTCTCAGAAACCTTCGAATAAATAAAAAAATTCAACAAATGTTCCTAAAAGATTGTTTTGGAACAAGCATAGCATACAAGTAAAGAAAATTCAATAATGACCTTGGATTGTAAAACACTGTGAAAGGGCTATTGTTCGCAGCAGCGTGGGCAGCTGCCGCTAAAATTCCAATATGCATACTATCACTTGACAACACGGACGATGATAAGTTGGTTGGTTGTCTGTTAGCCCGTCTTATGCCCAAAAGAAGCTGTTGCTTTTCGTCCCTATTCACAAGAAAAAGTTTAGTGCTAAGACAGGTAATAGGATGTTATTCGAGCAAAGGTCGAGCTTACATAATATTCACAATTTAAGGGAAAGAGAGAGCAAAAATTTCCCAAAACTTGCGTCATTACCTAATAAATAAGACTGAGTCACCTGCAAACAATCTCTTTCCACTGACAAAAAGGCTCCATCCAGTCGTTAGCAAGTGGCGCTTTGGCTGTCCTGAGATGGGAATTTAAATCGTGAAAAGTTAAAAGAAGCAACTAAAAAAGTAAAAACTATGAGGAGTAATTATTATTGCAGACCCCCGTCAATTAATTCCACAGATATGTTCAATTTTAATAGCAAATACTCTTAGTTTACTCAAAAATAAAAATATCTAAAGAGAGCTCACCTCGATAAATATGACGAAATGTCCATAAATTTTCATGCAAATCTCTCACCACAAGCTCTTGAGCAGGTGGTTGCATTGTGAAGTCCTAAATTAGAGGAACAATTCTCTCAACAGAAGACATAATACGAACATCGACAAAAATTTGTGAGGTGGGAATGGGGCTGCAGCCCTCGACACAGTGATCGCCTAACGTACCAGAAGAGGGAAAATCTTTTCTGCTGCACGGCGAGGTACAGAAAAACCGCCATGAGTGCTTGTATCACTTGCAGTCAAGGTTTTACAGAAAAATTCTGTTTGTGGTTTATTTGCTTTTATCGATAGATCTGATCTCAATAATGCATCCTTATCAAACTGCATATTAAATGTGCTTAGTCAGTTTTTTATTATCAAACACAAGGATAAGAATATACTTCAAATATAGCTAAAACATACCGAAGGAACTGGCTGGAGCGTCATCTGGGCATATACTTCGTCTGTTTCTGGATCAGCCTAAAAGATACCGGGAAATCATCACTGTTACTACTGACATGGAAAATAAGTTAAAAGTTTCATGTTCTCTGGGAGAAAGTCAAGCTAGCATACATGTAGAGTAATATTGTGAAGGAAGCATAGTAGCTTTGAGGGAAGATTTGTGTAGTTTGGGATTTGTCCATCAACATCCTTTTTCATGGATGCTGCAACCTGAATTTCGAAATCCGAGAACAAGAATTAAGTTAAAGATCGAATAGAATCTGTTACTACAATCGGTTGAAGAAAGTTTAGGCTTTTCTCAATCATCTCAAAAAACAGAAACCTCCTCTATCCTACACTAAAATCCAAATTCAAGAAGGAATATCAAGACAGATTAATCAACACGACCATATCACTCTCTGAAAAAGTCCAACAATAAACTTTCATCGTACAAATACGAAGGATAAAATTGATTTATGATAGAATGTTCCGTACATTTTATGCCATATTTCAGCGGACGGGACATGATACGTGACGAATTTTGATAGTTGTTTGGTGAAATCAACTGAACCCAACGTACCAGTTCAGACTACTTTCTCTTTAACGATTTATTTATTTTAGGGGCACTAATGATATAATTAACAAGGACATAAATCAAAACTAACTACATAATATAAGCAATTAAATATGCAAAAAAAATTCCCAATCCACCAACCCACCCAGAGATATCAGCACCAAGCGCATGTTAGCATTGTCCAATATGGGTGTTTGGTAAGGATTAAAATTAGATTTGTAATGGATTATGATAAAAGTTTTTGAAATATGTGGTTGAATTAAAAGACGTGGTTAATATTGATTGTTCGACTTTGACTTAGATTAAAATCAAAATTTTAATTCGGCCCATATTGTCCTTTTCCTTTCCTCTGTTCTTCCCTTTTAACCCTGAATAATGCCATCCGTCATCTCACCAGCAGTGTTGAACACCTGTCTAAGTGGCACGGGAGCCGACACCCCACAAATTGAGGAGGGTGAACTCCACTGAAAAATAAATAGCATTACTCTTTAACTTTGGTTAAAATCCAACTCATTTCAAACTGTACCCACTTTGATTTTCCCACCTCACACGATCGAATTTTTTAATCCAATTAACAGCGCACGATAGCAAGGGTGATACACCCCCATAGAAATATTCATATATATAATATACTTACGAAGAAGACGATAACAACAACGGAATCCATACATGCGAACATAAACAAAGTCAGCAAAAACTGACACACAAAGTGAAGGTAAAGCATATACCACCACAACGGCGCACATTAGCAACCGTCAGGTTCAGTAGAAAAAAACCTGTTCACTATGGCCTTGAGGGAAATAAACGACATGGGTCCCAGCCGCAGGCAGGTTTACCAGAGGCCCAGCGCAAGCTTGCCATAGCTCTGGGTTTACGCTCTTCTTCTGTTCGCCTGTGGAAATTTCCCGAATCAATCGAAATAAATAGCTAAAAATTAAGCAGTTAGAGGTTCTTAATTGTTTTAAAGAACTTGAGAATCGAAAAGTACACTGGAAAATAACCAAAAAGTTAGAATCTTCGATGTTTACAAGGGTTTGTATGGTGAAATCAAGAAAATGCATATATATACAACATATATACAGATAGAGAGTAGCTAAATAGCGACCTTCAGATGGGTTCGGCGGTTGAGCTCCGGCGCTGGTGGCCTTCATTCTTCTTTCGATTCACCTGCCGGAAACTTTATCTAGTTTTCATCGCAGCTTCATATCGCCGGAGAAAAATCAAAGCTTCGATAGATAGCCAACAAATAAAAAAAACCCAAAATTTGATTCTCAAAACTGGATGAAAAGGAGCTAAGAAAATGAACTTTTTTTCTTCAAAACCTAGAAGGAAAATCCTTTAGAGATAGAACCATGAAAAAGAGAGACGCCGGTAAGTAAAATTCCGGCACCATCGGAAGCTCCGGCGGTGGTTTTAGAGAGAGAGAATGAATTTTAAGCTGAGGAGACAAGAGGAGCTTTGGAAAACGAGTAGATGTTGAGTATAGCACAGACCAAATGCTGCAGTTTTACTTTTAATTTCGCCCTTTTCACCTTTTTCTTGCATTATAATCTGGTTTTGTCGTATGTATGTATACATCCCTATCTATCTGTCTGCTATGTTTGACCTTTTTGTAAGAACTAAGAATTGATTTTGTGGTAATAACCGGAAGAAAGTGGAAATAATTACTTATAATTAATTATAAGTTGGATGTTTACGTCGTCATGTGCGGTTACTGTTTGTCACAATCTCCAAGCCTTCTGCATTCTCATATCACCTTCTGTCAATTTCATATTTAGGGCGTGTTTGGTAGGGATTAAAATCGGATTAAAATTAAAAAATTAGCCGTTATTGTTGATTTTTATAAGATGAGAAAAATTCATAATGGTCATATTTTTAATTTTAATTGATTTTTAATCTGTACTGAACAGGGCCTTAGGGTGTGTTTGAGTCACGTTATTTTGAAAGAATGTATTTTGAAACAATAGATTGACGGAGAATATGTGATTGAAAAAAAAAAGTTATTGATGTGATGAAAAATATTATTTTATTAAAGAATGTGTGATTAAAAATAAGTAGAAGAATGAGAATGAGAATTTTAATGTGTATCAAACATAGGCTTAAATTGAACAATTAATATTTAAAATTTTCGTTTTTTTGTGAGCTTTAATAATCATTTCTAAGCTATTACTTCACCAACTAGCTAATCAGACGCAAGTGTCTTATCAGATGAATTTCTCATTTTCACTCCTAGGACATTGGCAATCGTTTTGAGACCTGGTTTGATCCCCAATTTTCTAAAATGAATTTTTCTATTTTCTTTTCAACCACATATTTTTCAATAAAATAATATTACACGTAAATTCAAAATTTTTCTTTATTTTTTAAATATACATTTTTCGTCAATCTACTATTTCAAAATGTATTCTAAAAACCGGGGGGCTCAAACAGATCCTGAACTTGACCTAAAATTTTAGGGTAATGTCCAATCAAAGATGTATCTACTCGATAGTGAATTTTTACAAATAAAGATCGATAGTGAATTTTTACAAATAAAGATCGATAGTGAATTATGAATAGTTTAAGCAAGAAATAGTAGTTATAGAATACTGGCTAGGTGGTGAGGAAGTATGTCGGCCATGTGGTCTGGTTCTCGTTCCATAGGCGGTAAAAGAGATTAGTTAATACGAATTTCTATAAGAAAATAGTAGGAAAAAGGGTCTATATTTTCTTTCTCATTTCTTGGTTAAGGTGATATCATTTGATTCCTCTATAAATAATGTCTTACCAAAAGTCATGTTTAAAAACAGCTTAATTTAAGTGCTAGCAACTACAAGCCTTGCTTCCTCAATTTCAATTCCAAACCTTCTATTTTTTTCCATTTTTTTTTTTGAAAAGAGGGCGGTACCTCCGAACCTTCTATTCTGTATGGATGAGTGAACCAGCCTTTTCTTTCTCAAGCATTCAAGCTTACTGCTTTTGATCAGTTAGGGAGATTAGTTCGTTTGCCCATTCAGAGCCAAGTAGAGTAATACTTATTCTATAAGAATGAATTATTTCTCAAATAAGGAGGAAAATAAAAATGAAATTGAGGAAGTAGAAGTGTACCATGATCAGTCTATTCATTGACATTATTACCCTCATTAATCACGACAAGGACTAGAGAGTTGCCCAAATATTTTTGGTGATTGTATTTGTGTGAATTACTTTGTAGGGGGTCCGGTTTGTAATTAAAGGTGACGGTTGGATAATACTTCATAACAACCTAATAAAAATGCAAAATATAACTATGTTGATTTCGTGAAACACATTTAAAACCTTAAACGAGATATAATTGAGTAAGAGTATACAAGACAAATACTTAAACTTGTGTGGTGACAGATGTTGTCAAGTAGATCAAGGTAATGGATTGTTATGGCTTTGCATGTTTACATTCGTCCACCTTATCATTCTTCTCCTAACTTACTCACAGCATAATTCTACCATTTGGAAGTTCTACTTAGGTAGTTTCACGGTGTACATCTTGCTATTGATATTTGCATAGAAAAATTGTTCATCCTTTTGTTCAGTTTAGTATAGCACATGCATCCATAAAAGACTAACAACAATTGAAGGGTGTTTTAAGAAAGACTGTAGTTATAGATACTTCATTAAAGTGTCATTCTTAACACATTATATTTGTTGGAATCCCAGCAATATAACCCTAAAACTTTTGGTTTTTCCAATTGGCTAAAAATGGGAAAAAGAGAAAGAAAGAGAACAGAAGAATATACAGTATCTTAATATTTTTCATGTGTGTCATTTACTTCACCCAATATTGCATATTAATTTAGTATATTAATTTTATTTAGAAATATAATATACTATTATCCTTTTACGCCTCATGATATTATCGTTGTTTCTCATTAATTTTGAACGTTTAAGGTACTTTTGGCGGACGATATTATCTAATAATATTGTTCAATATTTTACCATTCGATTTACTATAGAAGTCGCCAAGATAAATATATTGCATACATTGCTGTTTAATTATTTTTGAACATACATATCATTTAACAAGGGATATTATTATGGCTTTAGTTATATAATAATTAATTTAATAGATATAATAAATGACTTTTGAATTATGTTTCAAGCTCTTAATGGTCTTACCCCACCATGGAGATAGCCTTAAATTTCCTAAGCATTTCAATTATTACTTTCTTTATTGGCATAAATGTTTTTTTTTTACTACCCTTTTCGCTTCATTAAAAAAGAAAAAGAAAAAACTCTTCCCTAAATTAAACCAATATTTTTTTTTTAAATTTTAAACATCTTTTTTATCATCGAGGAATCTAAATAAATAATCAGATTATTTCTTTGAATAGGGATAATTATTGGATACATATTAAACACATAATAATTAATTCTTATACCTCGATGGGAGTCAAATTATTCATTATTAATTTCCTTCATATTCCTATATAAATATATTAACTACCTCTAATCATCCTCGTCTCACAAAAATAACAAGAAGAAGAAAAAACAATAAAAAGAAGAAAAATAGTAGTCCCGTACTTCATCCATGGAGAATTTAAGACTAGGACGGGTTCAATGACAGGTAAAGGATTGAATTATTACTATATTTCTTCATTAATTAAATTGCATAGTATATATGCATACAAACTATTACATTAGGGTAACAAATAATTTAATAGCAGCTAGTCAAATATTGATAACTTAGATTAAAACCTTTGTAATGTTTTGAGCATGATAGCTGTAAACATTAATTGATTATTTAATTTCCAATTCTTTGCCTTTATCGATTATATACTTAAGTTATTTATTTTGTCACAGTTAATTTTGAAACTATCGTTTCATTTTTTCTATTAGTACATTGAATGCCCCACTCTAAAGTAAAGTCAAGTGCTAACATAAAATTCTTGACCTTTTTTTGTTGTGAAAATCGATTTAAGATTATGGAATTACATATAAAAAGGTGAAAGAGATTGTGAAAATCTTCTCTTGACAATGAAATTATCAAAATGGTCATTCTCATTTGGATGCATTATCGATTGTTCGATCAAGTTTATTGTTAAGGATTGGGAGTTCGTACTAGGTTCAAAGGACCGAATGAGTCCTATCTAGGCCTATGACCAAGCTGGGGCTTAAGAATTTTCTCGGCATATTTATTTTTAATTATTGTTTCGTATATGATGTTCTTGTGAAAAACTCTCATGACAAGGCTAATAGGAGTCTAACGAGTCTTACCCGGACTTAAGGGATGTCCTCAACTTAAATTTTGATTAATTTTAAAAATCTTTCTAAATTTAGGTGTCATCAATTGAAATTTTAATGAACTTCTATGAAATCCTTTAAAATATAGGTATCCCTAATAAGTCATTGATTTATAAGGATTTCATTAAAAAATGGATTTCAAAATATATATGGATGAATTTCAAGCTTAAAATACATATAACAAACACTTTTAAATGAGATTCTTGTAGATTTTATGGGAATTTATTCAAATTTAGGAAATTTATTAGAATTTATAATCTTTTAAAATCCGTCAAAATTTAAATTGTGGACACCCCTCTTATTACGAGGTTAAGGACTTTGTATAAAATAGTATGAACAGATATGTATGCCAAGTTCACATGTCAATGATGCCAATAATTATGTAAAAACATTATCTCCTATTCTAGAGGGATAGGGTACATTTACCTATGCGTATAATCTCTCAGCATTCCATCCCATATTCCCAATAGAAGCACTTCTAAGTTAGTAAAGGAGCATGGCCGTTGGCCTGCGGACAACAATGCTCTTGACAAATAGCTTGAGTTTCAAGGTCGACCACAAATGTTGGACCTATGAGTAAGATATTTCACAAACACATGATCATCACATACTAGCGATAGAAGAATTCTACAATATCTTTTACTGCAAAGGTGTTCATTATGACTCAACCATGTGCCATATCCATGTTGCAAGTAAAAACCTCTCAAATAGAGAATTTTAGCACCTAATTAATAAAGCCTTATTCTTAGAATTGACATCAATTTTGTCTTATCACATCTACCCCATATTCTAGAAAATTCGAATTAAATAATAACAAAGAACATGGTTTGTGTAAATAATATGTATGATATTAGAAAAGCTTAAAATATTAGCATAATCTCTTTTCAAATGTGAACATGGACTTGTGTTGGCTAATGTTTTCTTGGGATTCCCCATGCAGTAAAATAAACTAGCTTCTAATTTATTCATCACCATGTGCATGTCTGAATCCAAGACATTTAAAAATATTCTCTTTAATTATCATATAATATTCATATATTTTGCAAATTTGAAACTTTCTTGATTTTCATGCTTCTTCTATTACATTTTTTGGGCATATTTTGACATTTTTCTCAATTAATTTCCTGATTATTTTAAATGGTTTATTACTACCGAAAAACAAAAAATTTAAATTGGCAAAAATACATTTGGAGAGGCTCTTGTCTTTTAATTCTTGATTATGATATGTGATTTCATTTCAATATTAAAATTTCATTTAACTCGTCTATATATATTTCTATAAAGATATTTACATCTCATAATACAAATCCTTGTAGACTTATTATTACTGTTGTTAGAATTAGATTGCGACCTGAATTCTAATGAGTATTTTGATTGGAGATATTGTTGGATAGTATTAGAAGTTGGTAATAGACTCGAAGAAGTCTTGAAAAAGTTTAAGAAGGATTCCCCAATTTGGCATTTTTTCACTTTTATTTCATCCCAAATATTCCATTATTAGTTTTACCAATTGTATTGAGATTTCACATTATATTAAACTCTTCATATATTAATTCACCTAGTATATTAGGAATTCTTTGATTATAAATATGTGGTATACAATACATATTGGAATTGACCAATTGTCCAATTAGTTATTGGTCCAAAGAGATTGTTTGTAACTCCTTGCTATTGTTTATAGTGAATTCTCCGCCTCTGCCCGTGGTTTTCCCGAATTTCGATTTTCACATAAATCTTGTTTTCTTTATAATCCATTATTTTCATTTTACTCATATTATTCTCGTCTTTATTATTTGGCCTCATTTCTAACAATGGTATCAAAGCGATTATGATATCTTGTTTGTTTCCAGCAAGTGGTATTAGAGTGATTTTGGTATCTTGTTCGTTATGAATTTATTGTAAGATAATGACAATTATGAAATAAATAATAATATCAAGATTTATGTGGAAATCCAAGATGGGAAAAAAGCTATAGACAGAGAAGGAGAATTTCGCTATAATCAATAATAAATGTATTTACAATATCAAAAATCCCAATACTCAATTAAAATCTAAACTCTACAACTCTCAAGATGTTTTAATGTGTATGTGAAGATACAACAAAATCACATAAGTTTGGGTCACACCACAACAAATCTCCACTTTAAACCAAATTCCAATACAAGGAATTCAAAACACATCTCCAAGTATACACCACTCCAACTCTTCCAAACAAGCCCCAATGGGTTAAATCAATGAGAAACATCAACTAAGTTTAAACAATACTCAAACTTAGCAATGGGAAGTGGGTTTATCATCATATCAGCAGGATTAATTTGGTATGATCATTGCTTACTCTTGTATCACCATTAGCAATCACATCACACATAAAATAATACATTGCATCAATGTGTTTAATCCTCTCATGAAATATCTAATCGTTAGCAAAGAAAAAAACACTTTGACTATCACAATATACTGTAGAAATCTGCAAGTCTTCACTGATTTCACCAATCAATCATCCCAACCACATAACCTCCTTACATGCTCTGTAATGGCCATGTACTCTGCATCTGTGTTAGATAAAGCTACTGTATTATGCAAAGTAGCTTTCTGCTGATAGCACAGCCTCCAAAAGTAAACACATACATTATAAGTGATCTCCTCTTATCAAGATACCCTGCATAATCTAAATCCACATACTCAATGATTCTATCTTTATTTCTACCCAAATGCAAACAAGCATTAGAATAGCCCATCCGTTGCACTGATTTCCAATGTTCTTGTTACGATTTTCCATGTATCTACTAAATGCGCAGACTGCATGAGCCAAATATGGCCTTGTACAAACCGTAGCATACATAAGAGAACCAACTGCACTGGAATAAGGAACCCGAGACATGTAATTAATGTCTTCATCTGACCGAGGACACAAGTTAGATGATAATTTAAAGTGGGTAGCCAACTGAGTATTAACTGCCTTAGCATTCAGTATATTAAACCTTTGAAACACATTCTCAATGTACCTCTTCTGACTCAAATAAATCTCCTACCCTTCCTATCTCTAGAGATTTCCACACCAATATTCTTCCTTACAGCACCTAAATATTTCATTTCAAACCCCTTACTAAGTTCAGATTTCACATTTCTAACATCTGCTTTATCATTGGCTTCTATGAGCGTATCATCAACATATAATAACAAATATGTGATCGATCCACCATTTCCATTTCTGAAGTACACACAATTATCATAATTACTTCTAATGAAACTATGAGTAGTCCTAAATGAATCGAACATTTTATACCACTGTCTAGGTGATTGCTTCACTCTATACAAGGATTTCTTCAACAAGCACACACAGTCTTCATTTTCAAAAACTACGAACCTTCTAATTGTTGCATGTGAATGTTCTACTCAAGTTCTCTATGTAAGAATGATGTCTTAACATTTATCTGCTCAACCTCCAAGTCATTCTTAGCCACTGTTCCAAGTAAAGCCCAAATAGAATTATACTTTACAACTGATAAGAACACATCCGTGAAGTCAACACCTGGAATCTAACTATAACCCATTGCTACCAATCTGACCTTATACATTGCATCTTCAATCCCTGATGTGCCTTCATTTCTTTTGAATACCCACTTGCAAGGAACGACATTTTTATCTTTAGGTAATTTCATCAAGTCAGAATACAAGCTGTAGTAGTAGTTTCAACTTAAAAAGTCTTGGGCAACCCCGATTTTGAAAGCATACAACGAACATTTACCATCAAAGTTCTATTTATACGTTCTCTCACACTATTTTGTTGAAGAGTTCCAGTACTGTCAAATAACTCAAGATACCTTCAGCCCTGCAGAAACTAGAAATCATTGAATAAAATTTCAACTCATTATTTGTGCATAGACGTCTCACCTGCTTTCCAGTTTTCTTTCTATCATTATTTTCCACTCCTTGAAGATTGCGAACACATCACTCTTTTGTTTTATAAAAAATATCCAAACTTTTCTGGAGAAATCATCAATAACTGTCAACAAGTAATATGTCCTTTTAAAGGTACTATGGCCGGTCCCCAAAGATCTGAATGGATATACTCAAAATTTTGTAATTTCTTCATCTGTCAAAGAAGAAGTAAAACATGTTGCATCCCCTATTACCGTGGAACCATATAAAATGTACAACTGTGTAGAGCTTTTATGTCTCTTCATAACAACAAGAGTACCCTAATTCACATTCAAAACTCTACATTCACTAGTTTATCTATAACTCTTTGACTCAAGTATAGTCAAAGATGAAATTCCGCTTCAGTTACATTTGTAAGTGTTCTAATAGCCCAATTGGACATTCTGATCTTAACTGTACCAACTCAGACAATTTTGTAAGCGCATTTTTTCCCACAATCACTACACCTCCCAAAACTCCTTCATATGTTGTAAACTAGTCCTGATGGGACTTATATGGAAAGTACATGCCGAGTCAAGAACTCATTCCTCACAAGATTTGGAACCCATGTCAAAAATCAAAAGAAACCACCAAAAGACTTTGGTCTGATACCACTTATTGGGAAACAAACAGGATACTAGAATAACTCTGATACCACTTGTTGAATCGACCAAATAATTAAAGATGACAAAATATGAAATATAATGGATCACACAATAACCAAGATTTTGTGGAAAATGAGGATAATTTATTATATCAAAAAATTGAAATTGTCTTTATAAGATTTGATTCTCTCAATCTAAATCAAAACAATTATCTTAAGTTTCTAATGTATATGATAGGAATTTGATGATGTGATGTGATATGATGCGATATGAAGTATAGATCGTACAAACAAATAAGTAAGAATAAGATTTAAAAGAAAATCAAATAAGAAGATGACATTAGCAGAGGAACCGAATATTTTATTAATAACCAATGGAGAGAAAAAATACAATTTCTGTAATTTGAGGTCTAATGACTTAACTAAACTGAATGAAGAGTCTATTATGTATAGGAAACTTGTCAAAACCCTAGAATTAACCTAAAATATGGAATTAGGTCAAAAATCATGCAAAACCAAAAAATAAGGAAATAAATTTGCGGCCCATCGCTCGAGGGTGACGGCCAGTCGCTGAGCGATAGCTCGGCGATAGGCGGGCGACAACTTTCCTGTTCCAATTTTGCTCATCTCACTCGAGCGAGAGTTGAACGTCCGTCCAACACCATCAATCTGCTTTATTTCCTTCTTGGACTCTATTTTGACATCTTCAAGCCCATACTCCAAAATACAAAACCCTAGACCCTATTTGAACCGGACTTAGGTAACAAAACCCAACAATCTCCACCTTGACACGAATTCCAGTGAACGACGCTCCAAAATTTCTCCACTGGAAAAATAAGTCTGACGCAGTTAAACACACTCAACTTTTCAATTTGAACCAAACATCTCCAACACTCGAAAATTATTCTTTCTCTTCCACCATATCCAAACACAGAAACAAATGAACCCAACCTCCAGGTTTTCAAAATTCACAACGAATTCAAAATTTACCAAACAGGGTCGAAGCACACATTGTAGCAGAATCACCACTAAATGCTTTAACTGAAGGCCCTGTCTACACTCGACACCTTCAACAACTCTAAAAGCATGCACATCCAAATCATCATCCACATACCTATTTCCAATGGGTCTCTCCCTATCCGTTGAATACAATGGAACCGCAGACTATGGTAACAAAGCAGAATTACTCATATCTCCTAAACTCGACAGAGTAGTATTCTCCAAAATAGACCCAGAGCCAACTTCCAATGGTACTGTACCAAACTGTATATCCACTAAGGTACCAAACATGTGCTGATGTTTCTTCACTGATTCTGCCCAACCTTGTAAGATGTATAACTGAGACTTTCTTCACCCGTCCATACAATACGGACACCCTTTCGGACCTTCAAAACTCCACCTGCACTAGAGAATGTGTCCCTCTTGAATCCAGGGTTCTCAACGATATGATATTCTTCTTCAAGCATGGAACAAGTCGAACCTGGCCAAGTGTTCTGATTGTTCCATCCACCAACTTCAATCTGACTCTCCCAAAACTAGCTATCGGACAAGATTCGTTGCTTTCCATGACAACGGCACCTTGAGTCACCGTTTCATATGATTCAAACAAATATCGATTTGGACTCCTATGAAATGCACATGCTATATCCAAAATCCACTCCTCGTCTGGCTTGGATTCCACGTCAGAAATCATCAAAAGATCTCCCTCACATATAAAGTTATCTGCAATGTCTACTTCACCCGAAGTTTCTGATTGCCTCCCACTATTTCCAATTGAATTACCTTTACCATGCAACTTCTTGCAATCCCTCTTGATGTATCATTTCTTCTTGCAGTAAAAAAGGCCCTATTACTGAAATCCACCATCGACTTGCCCCTTCACTGATCATCACCACAAGAGCTTCATCATCTCTGGAATGAGCTCCAACCAGATGCTTCATCTCTCATTTGAGAACAAAGCATCATACACGTCTTCAATGGTGAGTGTGTCACGACTATATAAAATCGTGTCCCTAAACAATGAAAACGAAATAGGCAGCGAGCAC
>CAIGRK010014464.1:0-14378 GCA_903798315.1 Fraxinus greggii | reverse complement strand
AGATTCTTAATTCCGCGTTTACACTTAATCACCCCCCTCTAGGTGTAGTTGGGTCGAATTCCGCGTTTCTCACTAAGGACTACCCTCCAGCGTTGTTCCCATATACCTCTTCATGTATCTCTCGGAGTACATAGTTTGCTTGTTTTCTTCCAATGCACATGAGCAAAGGTAATGAGAACCCACGTTTATATAGTACATCAGCTTGCAAGATGAAGTGGACAGCTCTTCTTTTGAGCTTCTAAGCCTCCTCCTTTTCAGGAGGTAGGGTCTTCTCTTTGATGAAAGATATTATTAGCTTCATCCAAGCTGGAGTGTCTTCAATCAACATCATAGTTATGCCATCTACAATGGAGGGTCCTCCGAGATATTCTATAGGTACACATGTAAGCAGTTCAAAATCCTTGCTGCTTGCCAATTTAGACAGTGCATCAGTATAGACGTTCTCTGTGCGTGAGATTTGCACCAGTTCAAAATTGTCAAAGGAAGGGATAAAGATCGTGACTAATTTCAAATATGCTGCCATAGACTTATCCCTTGCTAAAAAATTACCATGTACCTGACTTACCACTAGCTGAGATTCACTGCTGATGACGAGCCTCTTTATCTTAATTTCTTTGGCTAATCTTAAGCCAGCGAGGAGGGCCTCATATTCTGCAGCATTGTTAGTGGCTTTAAAACTAAATCTCACAGCACATGTAAGCTTGTTTTCCTCTGGGTTGACCAAACCAACCTCAGCTCCTGACCTTGTCTCCCCTGAAGACCCATCAACCGATAGGTTCCAAATTGGAGGTTCAGTGGGTTCCATTATCTCTTCCATTTCCGAGATGGGATGAATTTGCCACAAAGTCTGCAAGGGCCTGACCCTTGATGGCAGACATTGGTTTAAAACTAAGGTCAAACTCTCTAAGTTCCACATCCCATTTCAGCAACCTTCCAGAAGTATCAGGCTTTTACAACACCTACTTGAGAGGAAAGTTTGTCAACACATATATATTATGGGCTTGGAAATATGGCCTCAATTTTCTTGAGACTATTACTAAGAAGAGGGCTAATTTTTCCATTTTAGGATAGCGAGTCTCTACTATCAAAAGTACTTTGCTGACGTAGTACACGGGCAATTGGTGACTATTTTCTTCTCTTAACAAAAACCAAGCTAATGGCTTCGGACGTTAGTGCTAGGTACAGTTGTAGAGGCTCGTGGTTCTTAGGTTTGGAGAGGAGGGAAGCCTGTCCCAAGTGCTTTTTCAGCTCCTGTAAAGCTGCCTCACACTCCTCCATCCACTGGAACTTTTTTTCCTTTGAGAACTTTAAAGAAAGGTAGGCTCATAATGGTTGCCTTAGAGACGAAGCGATTCAAGGCTGTTACTTGTCCAGTGAGGCTTTGTACCTTCAATCAAGCTTTGACCTTTTTAGACCTTCTTCGACATTCGGTTGCTTCCTTTCGACCTCATCCATTCTTACTTTTATCATATACTTACTTAAATCATCAATCAAGCTTCAATACCCCTTTGGTTGACAATATAGCCTGGGAACTTCCCTGATGAGACTCCGAAGGCACACTTTAAAGGGTTGAACTTTATCCGATATTTTCTTAGGATTTGGAAGGTTTCAACAAGGTTTTTGACATGAACCCTTTCTTTTAGGCTCTTCACCAGCATGTCATCCACGTAGACCTCCAAGATTTTTCCAATAAGGTCAGCGAACAATTTATTGACAAGTCTTTGGAAGGTAGCTCCAGCGTTTTTAACCTCAAAAGCANAGGTGATCTCATTTCAATCAAAGCTTTGATCTTTACATGGTTCGCTTCAATGCCTCTTTGGATTTTCCAGAAGAGACTCCAAAGGCACACTTCAAGGGATTGGGCTTCATTCGTTATCTTCTCAAAATTTGCAAGGTCTCATTAAGATTTTCAAAATGATCCCATGCCTTTAGGTTTTTCAATAGCATGTCATCCACGTAGACCTCCATGGTTTTTCCTATAAGGTTGGCAAACATTTTATTGACAAGTCTTTAGTAGGTGGCTCCGGCATGTTTTAGCCCGAAGGGCATGACCTTGTAGTAATAAAGACCCTTGTCCGTGATGAAGGAGGTATGCTTCTCATTCGCTTGAAGCACGGGGATCTGGTTGTATCTAGAATACATATCCATGTAACTAAGAAGTTCATGCCCAATAGTTGAATCCACGAGCTGGTCTATTCTGGAAAGTTGAAGTTGTCCTTCGGACATACTTGGTTTAAATTAGAAAAGTCTACCCAAACAGTTCATTTCCCGTTGTGCTTTTTGACTAATATTGGGTTTGAGACCCGCTTTAGGTATGTTGATTCTCAGATAAATTCATTATCAATTAGCTTCTTGACTTCATCTTTTAGAGCCTCGTATCTTTCAGGGTTGAGAGCTCTTTCCTTTTGCCTGTGTGCAACAAACTTTGGGTTGATGTTCAAATGGTGGCAGATGATCGTAGGGTCAATGTCTATCATGTTGCCATGTTTCCAGGTGATTATATCAAGATTTTTCAGCAAGAAACTTTTCAGCTCCTCCTTTGCTCCTATTGGCATGTTCTTTCCAACCTGCAGGTGCTTTGAGGGATCCTGTGGGTCTACTGGGAAGCTCTTTAGCTCTTTCATGGGTGTTGTTTTAGGCTCGCAATCAATGATGTGAGGATCCAATTCCTCCAAGTTAATTGCTTCTTCAGGGGTGGTTTGTCTTTTACGGTCAGCATCTTCTTTAGAGGTTTGTATGACTCCAAGAATGTCCTATTCTTCAGGAGCATCGATCATATCAATGTCCTCCGCTTGTTCAGAGGTGTCATGCATGTCTAGGTCGGTGGTAATGACGTTAACAATTTTTAGTTCAGCTTTCCTTAGGGAGTTTGAGTAACATTCCCTAGCATTTCACTGATCATCTCGGACAGTAGCTATGCCATTTTTAGTTGGGAACTTCATGTAGAGGTGATGTATAGAAGTAATAGCCCATAGTTCCTTCAAGGCTGGTCTCCCAAGCACTCCATGGTAACCAGATCGATTATGAACTACTAAAAACTGTATGAAATGGTGAGCAGTCAGGGGTGCAATCCCCATCTCTATTGTTAGAGTGATTTTTCCCCTTGGAATGATGATGTCCCGTATGAAGCCATACAGAGGAGAATTCATCGGTGTTAACTTGTGGTCAACTTTCATTTTGTCAAAGGTAGTCCCAAAGATGATGTTGACCGAACTTCCATTATCCATTAACATTCTTTTCAGGATGGACCACAACAGCCCTTACTACTAGGACGTTAGAGTGTTGATAATGCACACCTACTGTATCTTCTTGAGTGAACGTGATTGGTGGGATTACTTTTTTGGTAATGGATCGATTAGCTATGAAACTTGTCATAGGAGGATCCGTTGCTGTCCTAGCATAATTCCATTGTATATTTCTGGATCCCCCTACACATGTAGACCTCCAATGATTGTATTGATTTCCTTGATTCGTCGTCTTTATCTTTTACCCTCTCTGTGTCTCTTCGTGTCGTTATCCCTTCTCCTTGGGGGGTCATATCTGTTGGGGTACCTCGGTTTGACGTTCCCAGACTGTTGGGTCTGCCTGGAGGGAGCATCACTTTGGAAGTCCATTCCTCTTCCTTGATTTGTGTTTTGGGAATGTTTTGTGACATCCCAACAGTTTTTCGTACGGTGGCCATGGGATTGATGGTATGTACAATAACTATTTGCTTTATTCCTATTTCTAGGTTCAACACCTCGTCCCCTACCTCTTTCCCCTTGCGGGTGTCTTAGGTAAGGCTGATGCTGATGCATTTCAGCATCAGCGTTCACTTCTTCGTAGGCCAGTGTAGGCACTACGTTGAGTGTTACTGCAGCTAGTTCTTGCCTATGATTCAAAGGTGCCTGATGGTCCATTAAATCGGAAGTAGGGCCTCTTCCCCTTTGCATTTGAGGTGGGAAAGTCCCTGGCTAGCCTTGTTCCTATGATCCCTCAATTTTACATTGAGGATTTCTCACCTTATCATTTTCAATAGGGCATCGTAGGTGGCGGGATCCTTGTTTTGCACGTCTCTCTAAAAGTCAATGAGGTAGAAGTTGAAGAAGCTGATAAAGAAGAAATATTTGCACCAATTGCAAAAGAGGAGGAATAGAGAAAAGAAACATCCACAATTAGAGCACCAAGTCCCAAAAAGGCTTATATTCCACCAATTCCCTTTCCTCAACGATTGTAGAAAAGTAATTTAGACAAGAAGTTTGCCAAGCTTGTGGAGATTTTCAAGAAGTTACACATAAATATCCCTTTTGTAGATGCAATTGCACAAATGCCCAGCTATGCCAGATTTTTGAAGGAAATTCTTTCCAATAAGAGGAAGTTGGAAGAATATGAGACTGTCTACCTGAATGAGGAATGCATTGAAGAAACTACCTTCTAAGCTAAAGGATCCATGGAATTTTACTATATCTTGCACTATTGTTTTGAATTACTTTGAGATTCATTATGTGATTTAGGTTCTAGTGTTAATTTGATGCCACTCTCTGTTTACAGGTCCCTTGAATTGGGAGAAGAAAAACCTACAACAATCTCTTTGCTACTGGCTGATAGATCCTTCAAAAGATAAAAGGGAATTATATAAGACAAGCTAATCAAGCTTGATAAATTCATCTTCTCGGTGGAATTCATCATCTTGGACATGGAAGATGATTCAAATATTCATCTAATCTTGGGAAGACCTTTCTTGGCCACTGGAAGAGCACTTATTGATGTGTATGATGGAAAGATGATTCTTCGGGTGGACGAGCATGTTATATTCAATGTGTTCAAGGTGATGAAACACCCATTGACTTCAAATACCTGTTGCAAAGTAGATGTTCTTTAGGAGCTTGTAATTGATACATTTGAAGCCGAACATCTAGCGATTCTATGCGAAGCGAATATTGCACAATCAGAGTCAGCAGATGCAGAAAGAACTGAATGTGCTGTATAGTTGGCTGAACAACCTATGGGAAGGAGACATTAGCAATATGAATCTCTTGGTGCCAGTCCATCACCACCAGTGGAGAATGCCCCAATTCTTGAGTTAAAAGTTTTGCCATCACATCTACGTTATGTGTATTTGGGAGACTATTACACTTCCAGTAATCATTGCTAATGATATGACATAGGAAGAGGAGAAAAAAGTTATTGGAGATACTAAAGAAGCAAAAACTTGCAAGTGAATGGACCAAAGTTGACATTAGAGTAATAAATCCCACTCTTTGCATGCACAAAATTTTAATGGAGGATGAGTCTAAACCCTCAGTGGATGGTCGGTGCATATTAAATCCAACTTTGAAGGTGGTAGTGAGAAATCAAGTACTGAAATGGTTAGATGCAGGGGTTATCTATCCCATATCAGATAGTTCTTAGGTGGGTCTAGTACATGTAGTACCTAAGAAGGGTGGAACAACGGTGGAGAAGAATTAGAACAATGAGTTGATACCAACACAATTAGAAACAAGGTGGATAGTGTGTATAGATTATAGGAAGCTGAATAATGTCCTAAGAAAATATCACTTCCCATTATCCTTCATTGATTAGACATAGGAAAGGATAGCAAGTCACTTTCATTACTACTTTCTGGATGGGTATTCAGGATACAATCAAATAGTCATTGCCCTAGAAGATCAAGAGAAAACAACTTTCACATGCTCCTATGGAACTTTTTCCTTTAGGAGAATGTCTTTTGGCTTATGCAACACACCTTTAACGTTTCAGCGATGCATGATGGGCATATTCTCTAACATGGTGGAAAAGTATATCGAGGTATTCATGGATGACTTTTCAGCATTTGGAGATTCCTTTGATGACTGTTTGGAACGTTTATCCCTAGTATTACAAAGGTATGAAGAAAAGAATCTGGTGCTTAATTAGGAGAAGTGTCATTTTATGGTAAATAAATGAATAGTGTTGGGGCATATGATCTCTTCACATGGTATTGAGGTTTGACAAAGCCAAAGTACAAGTGATTGAAAAATTGCAGTCGCCTACTTCAGTTAGAGGAATCAGAAGCATTTAAGGACATACTGGGTTCTACAGAAGATTCATTCAAGACATTTCAAAGATTACAAACCTTTATGCAATCTATTGGAGAAGAATGTACCTTTTAACTTTTCTAATGAGTGTTTACATGGCTTTAACACTATGAAAGCAAAGTTAATGTCTGCATCTATTATAGTGGTCCAAGATTGGGAACTACCCTTCAAACTCATGGGTAATGCCAGTGATTTCGTAGTAGGAGCAGTACTAGGTTGACGTAAGGGAAAGGTATTGCATGTTTTATCTAATATGCCAGCAAAACTTTTACAAATGCCCATATCAACTACACAACAACTGAGAAGAAAATGCTAGCAGTAGTATTTGACTTCGAAAAATATCGTTCTTATCTAATTGGTTCAAAGGTGATAGTATATATAGACCATGAAGCTTTGAAATATTTGTTTAAGAAGAAGGACACTAAACTCGGGCTGATTCGATGGGTTCTGTTAGTGCAAGAGTTTGATATTGAAATTCGTGATAAAAAGAGAACAGAAAATTAGGTAGCGGATCACTTATAGAGTCTAGATTAGTAAAGAATTCATACGAGGTAGATATCAATGAGATATTTCGACATTAACAATTATCGCAGGTGGACAAGGCTCCATGGTATGCAAACATTGTCAAATACTTAGAGAGTGGGTATGTGGATACATACTTCACCTATCAGCACAAGAGAAAGCTTCCCCATGAAGTAAAATTATATTATTGGGATGATCCAAATTTATACATAAGAGTGGTATACCAAATAATCAGAAGATGTGTGCCAAAGGATGAGATGAAGCCCATCCTATCATGGGTGCATGCTTCAACTTATGGAGGACACTTTGGCCCTACTAAAATAGTGGCAAAGGTGCTTCAATGCGTGTTCTTTTGGCCAACATTATTTAAGGATTAAAATAGTTTTTGCAGATTATGTGATAAGTGTCAAAGGAAGGTAACAGATCGGCCCATCACGAAATGTCACTAAATAATATTCTAGAGGTGGAAATATTTGATCTATGGGGAGTTGATTTTGTGGGACCATTTCCATCATCCTATAATAATCGATATATCTTAGTGGCAATGGACTATATCTCCAAATAGGTGGAAGCCAAGGCGTTGCCCACCAATGATGCAAGTGTGGTGATAGATTTTATAAAGAAATATATTTTCAACAGCTATGTATCACCAAGAGCCATCATAAGTGATGGTGGAACTCACTTCCGCAACTGATTATTCCAGGTGGTGCTTCATAAATATGGGGTACAACATCACATTGCCATGCCTTATCACATTTAAATGAGTGGACAAGTTGAAACTTCTAACAAACAACTGAAAAGAATTCTAGAACTTACGGTGAATGCATCTCAAAAAGATTGGTCCAAGAAATTGGACGATGCTTTGTAGGCTTATCGCACCGCGTACAAGACACTGACTCAAATGTCGCCATACTGGATAGAATTTGGGAAAGCTTGTCACTTACCAGTTGAGTTTGAGCATAGAGCATACTGGACATTGAAGCAATTGAAAATGGATTTAGAGAAGGCTTAGGAAACACGAATGTTACAACTTCATGAATTGGAAGAATTAAGAAGAGCAGCATATGAGAATGCATCTAACTAAAAAGAAATGAAAAAGCAGGGTATGACAAGAACATTAGATAAATAATTTTTAGAGTGGGAGATCAAGTGCTCTTGTACAATTCCAGAATTAGACTCTTTCCAGGAAAATTGAAATCAAGATAGTCATGACCTTTTTACGGAATCCCAAGTGTTTCCTTATGGTACAGTTGAGTTACACCACCCAACTAAGAAAATTTCAAGGTTAATGGACATCTCATCAAACATTACGTAGAAGAGTTTCCCACAACAAAGGAAAACCTTGAACTACCTATTCTAGAATAATAGCGGCACAAAGTCCAGCTAAACGCTTCTTGTGAGGCAACCCAAGCCCTATCCTTCTTCTATTATACATGTAATTTTTATGATTTTTAGAAAGGTAATTTTATTGTTAGTAACAATATCGTTGTGTTTTGTAGGACAAATCTCAAGTATGGGAGCGAATGCATGCTTGAATGGGAGGGAAGGTTAAAAAAAGAAAAATACACACACACACACACACACATTTATATATTTCGCCAGAGTTGTGGCGCTACAGTGCCACAACCCAGGCACCACGGTACCACAACTCTGAGATGTGGCGCTACGACGCCACATCGCCCCCCATTTCATTCATTTATTTATTTTAATTATTTATTTTTGTTTTCTTTTTCTTCCCCTTCTCCCTTTTATTATTAATACTCCTACTCCTTTTTTTTTTCTTTTCCAATTCATTCTTTTCCTTCTTCCTCTCAAACTCTATCTCTTTTTCTCTCCTCCTTCCATATCCTACATACAAATCCCTTACACACATCTTACACCCATTATCTTCACCATCTTCATTGCATAGATCTAACACCTCAACATTTATTCCACTTAGTGAGCTTTCTTTACATGAAAGAGTAAGTATCCACACTTGTTTTTGGTGTGTGGTGCTAATTTGTGTTGTATTACAAGTGCTGGGTGGATGTAGTATGAAAAACATCTTATGTTTTTGGTAGATTGTGATGGTTTAAATCTTTGTGATGTTGAATTCATGTTTAGGATTAGGTTTGGAATAAGTTTGGGGGCATTCGAGATTTGAGTTGAGGAAGGAGTGCAAGGTGTTTGTTGAAATTCCTCTAAGAACTTTACTTCATGTGGTGGCAAAATTAATAATTGATTGCTTATTTTAACATTGAGGGATTGGCATTACATACTACATGATTGAGGGGTTAATAGTGCCTTGTTTTGTTGAGGGTATTGTGATATTTGGAACATTTATCATATTTTGCGAAGTGTGTTGTGGGTTTTCGAGGACATTTTAGGTTTGCTTGTGGTAGCCATAATTGTTTGCCATTGTTATTTATCTTTTCAGAGTGCACCATGCCACATTAACAGAAATCAAAATCTTCGTCCTCTTTGACTAAATCCTTTGACAGCAGTAAATTTGTGAGTGAGGAAGTTGAGAAATGATATCATGAGATGGTAGTTCACAAAAATTGTATTCCAGAATGGGGTTTTGACGACCTTGAGCTTTATATGAGGGAGAAGATTAAGGGCATAAATTGGGAGTTGTTCACAAAACAACCACAGCCAGGGTTAATACTAGCTATGTGTGAATTTTATGCAAATGCTAAAGACCACAAGGATTTAAAATTTTATGTCAGGGGATAGTGGATTTGTTTTGACCGTACCTCCATCAATAAGTTTTGTATACTGCTTTTCGGAGTGCACCATGCCACCTTAACAGAAATCAAAATATTCGTCCTCTTCGTCTAAATCCTTTGATAGCAGTAAATTTGTGAGCAAGGAAGTTGAGAAATGATATCATGAGATGGTAGTTCAAAAAAATTGTATTCCAGAATGGGGTTTTGATGACCTTGAGCTTTATATGAGGGAGAAGATTGAGGGCATAAATTGGGAGTTGTTCACAAAACAACCACAGCCAGGGTTAATACTAGCTATGTGTGAATTTTATGCAAATGCTAAAGACCACAAGGATTTAAAAGTTTATGTCAGGGGAAAATAGATTTGTTTTGTCCGCACCTCCATCAATAAGTTTTATATACTGACTGGTATAGATGAAGATGACTTCTCCAAACTGTGTTAGGAGGGGGCAATCGATCCGGTAGATATTTTTCGAGAGTTGGCCCACCCAACATCACATGGAAACGATTCGGCACTGTTGTCACTAATTTTTTGGTAGTAGGCATGTTTCCTAAATGCAAAGTATAGCACTATTTCATATGTGCTACACACTTGCTCAGTAGCAATATTAGTGAAGTAACAAATGAGAGGGCATCGTTGAATTATGCTGTTCAAAATGGCCGCAGTGTTGGTGTGGGCACTATTATTTAGGCAACTTTTTGCACATACTTCGAGGATCTACAACTGCAGGTCTAGGTTACCCTTCATTAATTTATGCTCTATGTCGAGAAGGTGGAATTGTAACATCCCTAAGAGAAAATAGTTTAGCCTAAACCATCCCTGACTAAGAAGATAATTTGGCAGTTCACTAGCAAGTAGCTCTTTGCTAATGCCCCGGCACATGACACTGAGGCACAGTCATCCCATCCTCGTCATCCTCCGCCTGTTAGTTTGTAGACTGATGACATTATTGGTTGACTTGAGGCTATGCAATTGCAGCTAACTCAGAGACAAGATGAGTTGGAACTGAGGCATCAAAAGAGACGTGATAAAATCCAGCATCAATTTGATCAATTTAGGTATCTATGACCGATCAATATCAGCAGTTGCAGAACGAGTTCTTCTTGGTGTTGGCATCTACATACCCACACATGTCATTTTCCCTTCAACCAACGCTTCTATATTATCTGCCCTACCAGGATTCGTCTCACCAAGATGATGGCAATGTCACCCACTAATGTCTTTAGGGAAATCCTACCTTTTCTTTGTATTTATTTCTACATTGGGGACAATTTATTTTTTAAGTTTGGAGGGGTGAATCAACATGGTTAATTGCTATTGTCTTTTGTTTCATAGTTGTGTTTGTGTGATATTATTTGATTTCATGTGAAAAAAAAATAACTATGCATGCTTGTGTGAGTTGGATAGTTTGTTGGCTATATACTTGAGAACATGTATTAATTTGTGGACTGTGGATGTGTCATATGCGTAGTTGAATTTTCTACTTATCCATTCGAAGCAGTACTATTTTTATGCATGATAATTGAGTATAGCATCGTACAAGAATAAGAAGATTCATATGTATAGGTTGAAGAGATGACTTAGATGCTTAATCCCTTAACCTTTGATTCGCAATATCATTTGAACTTGTATATATAATAATTTTGGGTGTTCTAGCTGGTGAGACGATTTAAGATTGTGGTTCTGAGCATGTGAAAAAGGGTTTGCGTGGAATGTCTTTAACTTTCTAGTAGAAGTTTGGTGATGACCAAATACTAGGGATCTAACCCCTGTAAATTTTGCTCTTTTATAGAAAATAAGTATTGCACTTATTGGGATCATGCCTCATGCTGGCATCTTTTTTACTCGAGTTAGTAAGTTCGTAGGGGTATCTTGAAACTTGGTATTTTTTTGGTATTCAAAAGCTTGGGGGTTACCAACTAAAAGCTTGCTACATGAGTCAAGAAGAGAAGAATATGTAAGGGCAATATTTGGCTGAAAAGAAAATATCAAAGAGGAAAATCATATGCAAGAGTACAAGTAAGAACTGATTGTTAGGGGATTAGATAATTAGTGGGTTTGAATCAATGGGTAAAAAACTTGACTGTTGAAGTACTCATAATATGGAGAATTGATGAATAAATTGTTGATGTTATTGGCCAGACTACACCAAATTTAAGTGGTGTAAGAAACTGATCAAATAAACTAAACTTTAGAGTTACACCTTGGGGAGAGAATGAAACAAATAAGTTTGGAGGAAAGTGAATCCTACGAGCATAGAAAGGATAAAATTGACTATAAAGGGTTGGGATGTGAACTAACTTATGAATGTACAACATTATATTTGATTCTACACATGCACACTCGTTTTGCATTGGATAAATGAAAGTTTGACTCTCGTATTGTGATTTTGAAGCCATTCATGGGTTGATATAATGTTCTTGATACTGAGCCAAGGGCAACCTATTTAACTAAGTTTTCGTGGTATTTTAGTACTCATTTGCTTTGTGTTTGCTCGAGGACAGCAAACTGTTAAGTTTGGAGGTGTTTGACGAGCGTGTTTTACTCACGAGTAGTGAACGCTTTTAATGTATTTATTAGTGTTGTTTTGTAGAAGTGGTAAGACGGTGCAAATCAGAGAAAGAAAAGAGATAAAAAGGCCATTGGCATGATAACAAAAATGGAAAAATAGTCAAATCAGAATATCAAGGAAAGAAGAGTGGCGCCCTGACGCCACGAAAGCAACGCACCAGAGTTGTGGCGTTGAGGCGCCATGTAGCTGAAACATGCAGAACTGTGGCGCCACAGGGTTTTTGACGTAGCACCACCTGTAGACGCCAGTGCTTTTTTTTTTTGGCCAACTTTTGAGCCACAAGAATCCCTATAGGGATGAGAATAAAGGGGAGTTACTTGGCACTTTTGAGGAAGGGGACATATTGACAAAAGAGCATACAACTAGAGATTGAAGAATGCAATTTAAGGGAGAAAAACATCAAAAAAACTCAAGATTTGAAGTATTGATTGGAAGAGGAAGAAGATCTTCGTGCAAAATCAATCTCTTTTTCTGTGCAAGATCAATCTCTTCTTCTATGTCTTTATTCAAAATCCGATTGATATATTCAATAATAAATTCTTGTTTTTCTTCTTCTATTATTATGAGTAGCTAAATTTTATATTGAGACGAATAATGTAATCTACTTGAGATCCTTTATTTCTTTTATTCAAGATTCTTTTTATTTTATTATACATGTGTTGATTTTGCTATGAGTTTAATGAGCTAAATTACTTGATCACTAATTTGATAATTTTGTGAATCTTTTACGAATCAAGAGGTGAGTTTGAGATTTAGACCATATAGTGAAATCATCATATGAATTTTTAGAACTAATATTTCGTTTAACTAAGATATATTCATATAGAGATATGAGATTGAATTAGTTAAATAGGTTTAATGAGAACTCAACAGAGATAAATTGAATACCATAGAAGAATTCGATCGAACACTATATTAGATTCTTGAAACTTGAATTAAGACTTAAAGATGATCAATAAATGAAATTGTTCGGCCCTAATATCCGTCAATTATTTGAATTCTCAATCAATCTTTGCGCGCACTTTAATTAATTTCAACTGTTTAGATAAAAATTCACAACAACATATAATTCTTTGTTTGCTTTTATCAAATAGGAGTTAGAAAAATCTAATTAAGTTCTAAAGTATAGTTCTCGTGGGAACGATAATCCGGACTCACATGTCCACTATATTACTTGTTATAATATCATACACTTGATATAGAAAAAATACAACACTTTTCCTTGTAAGCATTTATATGGTGATATATTAAGGTTACTTAAATTGTTCTTACCTATTTTAGAAAGTATAAAATGAAATTAGAATGTCATATATTATTTTGGCAATTAAGAAAATAATAATTTGTTCATCTACTGTTAAAAAGAAACTGAAAACTAACACTTTGGATATCTTTAATGCATATGTATATGCATATATTCATAAATAATAAAAAAAATGTGAAACTACAAGCCAATGTGTGTTAAACTAGAGAACTTACCAATGAGTTCATACCCATCATTTTTTGGTACTTCCCTGAGCCTTTTCAAATAGTTCTTGACGAACTTTTTCTGCAACATTTACTTTCGCATTCCATCCCGAGGCTTCTACATCTCGAATAAGCTAATAATTGTTATTCATTTTTTTGTTGGAACAATGTGAGCAAAAATATTGACAAGCAAATATGAAAAAAGATGTAAACATTGAAATGTAGTAATTTACCAAAGTATAAACATATGTGAGCCTTGTTTGAGCCCTATTTTTTCAAAACTCGTTTTCAACCATACATTCATTAATAAAATAATTTTGCTTTATATTTGGTCCTAAAATGGGGCTCAAACAAGGGCTAAATCTAATACTATTTTATGAAATTCTATTTTACACGATGCAAGTTAAGGTAGAAAATTCAATACACAAAAAGAGTAAACATAAAAAAAAAAGACTCTATTTTCAGTTTGGTACCATTAAAAAATCTAATTAAAGTTTAAGTCAAAGTTAACAATGAATTTTAACCACACATTTTATAGGACTCACAACTTTTTAACCACACATTTTATCAACTTTTATCAAAATTCGCTAAAAATCTAATTTTAATCTCTACCAAACAGGGGTTATATCTATAAATTAATGAAAAATGTCAATTAAATTGGTAAAATATCAGAAGTGGAAGAGGAAAAGAAATCATACTTTCAGAGTAGCTTGTGGAAGGGTTTAATTTATTTATTTGTTTTTAAGATTAAGACAAAAGAAAGATATTGGTAGAAGTGAAAGAAATTGTACGTGTGAGTTTAAGTACAAACATTAATTTTGTGTGTCCCTGTGTTTGTACAATAATACTAGTGAGATCACGTGCAATGCACGTGTCATAGTGTAGTTGGCTAGTTAATAGTGTGGAATGATTTTTGGTCATTTTACATAATTATAGAAGATGAAAGAATAAAAATAATTACCCATTAACCAACATTCTTTTGGTCTCGAGACACACTTTGAACTTGAAGATGAATTTTGCTGTGCAATGTGCACAATATAAAAGGCACAAGTAAG
>CAIGRK010014402.1:0-14742 GCA_903798315.1 Fraxinus greggii | reverse complement strand
TTGACTTTTTGAGTTGACTAACGGCCAACTGGATGGAATCCGTTCATTTGGACCTCCGGTGCATATTTTTGAAAGGTTTGGGACCTCTGCTGGCACAAATCAAAGGTTAGGGTACAGTGCGCAAAAATTTGAAAGGTTTGGGACCTTTGCTGCAATTATCCCTATTTTAAACGTAAAAACATTTAGTATTTAATAAGAAAATCAAGATATTGCCAACTAAGTTTCAGTATTGAGCATTATAGGTGAAGACATGCAGTATTCTGAATCTACTGCATACCATGCCAAGAAGAAGAGAGGTTGTTTGGCTAAAATCAAAAAGCACTTTTTGACCAAACAAAACTACTTAAAAAGCTTTTTAGAGAAGCCCAAATCTTGAGCTTCTCTAAAAAGCTCTAATTGAGCTTTTACAAGAAATTGTAATTTACATTTAATGAAGTAGAATCAACAAAATACGTACGAATATATTCCCCAAAAAATAATAATAATAATAAAAATAATCTAACTTCTAACCATTAAATAAATATAAAAGTTTATACGAAAGCACTTTTTGGATTTACATCAATAGTCAACGGCTTTTTATAAGAGTTCTACTACCAAAAGCTATGCTCACAACAGGTGTGCCAAACAGACCCTAAGAACAGATAGAAAGCAAAGATTGGAACTCAAATCATGGGTATCGAAACTAAAACTTTAATGAGATCTTTTGATCCAATTTTTTATATTAGAGACCTTGTCACACTGAGAATCCTATTATGTACTCTGTATCTTACAAGATTCAGAACAATGATATATGTATAGTTTACCAGCAGTAAGAAACTTCAAGGAATGATACCTGGCATGGGTTTGCTTGCATTCGTTTCTGTTCCAGAGTAAGCCTTGTGCCTCCTGTAACAACTTGAACACCAACAGAAGGGTGATATTTCAAAAAGTTGTTGGCCTCTGCAGCAGCTTGGCTTGCAAGCTCACGAGTTGGGCATATGACAAGCACAAGAATTGGAGTTCGCTTCTGATCACAAGCAACTGGTGGTCTTCTGATCACAAGCAACTGGTGGTGATTTTACGACAACTTGATTTTCAAACATAAGTATGCTAAAATTCAACATGTCTTACATTGGCATAAAAGATCTAAACCTAGCGATAATTTCCTTCTCAGTTTCTCTTGTTCTCGTCCCATAACTGTTCAATACAAACATGAGGCTAAAATCAACAGAAAAGAAGATGGTCATGGCTATACAATTTATTACATTTTTTATATTTCAACTTCAGTTCCTGGCAAATAAACTCCTTTTCCTATTCCTTTTCCTTTTCCTTTTGCGTCTTCATTGAGTAGATAACATATGATAAAAGACATAACAAAGAGAGGAAAGTGAAAGTCCAATGATTCAAAGATGCAAAGAGCCAAAGACAATAGGAATAGCATTAGTGTAGTATGGGAGTGTTCCGGTAATATTACTAGTAACTTTTTATGAGGAATAGTATTAGTCTAACGAAATGTATGGTCAGTAAAGTGGCAGATGGCAGTAGTTGCGAATGTGTGGTTAAAATTAATTACTAACTCGACAAATAGAAAAGGTAACATTTTAGTGACTTCTAATTTTACATGGACACAGGCTATATTTAAGAAGAAAGAAAGCATACATCCCTTCCCAAATTTGGTTCTGCAGACAATATATATATTCCTTATGTCAAGAAGCACTAATCAATATACAAAAGATAAAATATCTTACCAAAAATGCTGCTGTCTTACCGGTGCCAGTTCTTGCCTTGGCCAGCACATCCTTGCCTAAAAAGACAAAAATTATATAATTGTCAGAAATTGATAAATCAAATTAATTCACAACAGAGGTGAATAATAATAGTTCAGAAAGAGAAAAAATGGGTTGAGGTAAGAAAACAGATTGATCAGACAGCACAATTAAGCCTCCGTTTGGCAAAATTTATAAATCATTATAAACGGTCAAACTTTGTTTTCAACCACGTTATAATGGATCCACAAGTACTATCCACTTATCAACTACTTATTACTAGCTATCTAGAAATTTAACGTTTATAATTCTTCTCAAACGGAAGCTAAAGTGATAGCACGTGCAATTTTCCATCTTCTACATCATCTCCCGTAAGACCATTCAAACTGGTAAATAAGTCAAAACACCAGAATGCCAAATCTACAAGATGAAACTGGCAACTGGTATTATAAGACCCAAATTCATGCACATTGCTATGATGCTATCTTTCAATTAAACATCAGAAGTAACTTCATGACCAAAACAATCAATGAAGTACATTTGTAACTGATTCTCTCTTTGAAGCTTCTAGATTGTGCTCAGACCTTTCAGAATGACAGGAAGAGTTGCCTCCTGTACCACAGTCATCTTTTCATATCCAACATCTTTAAGTCCTTTCATCGACAATGGAGAGATGGAACATTGATCAAACCTGTAAAGCATACACATTATTATTTAATAAATAAATGGAAATGGAAGAAGACATAAAAGCCCTAAAAACTAAATAAACAAAGATATATTTAACTACGCAAAGCTTAATGACCAAGCTCGGATGCAAAATTTATTTACTGGCTGTTCTATTAAAGGTCAATGATGAATTTAGCGAATCACTGAATAGAATGCTAGATTGGCATCTCTTCAGCCACATAGTTTATGTCATTTCAGTTGTCATCACAATGATTTTAAACTAAATCAAGTAACTTTCCCTTATGGAGGTTGTAGATTTTTTATGCACACTACCGGAATCCACTCTTACCAATGGTTGATTATTTGATCATATAATCAGTAAAAGGTATTATGCACTATGGACTATCAAAAGTCATAAAATTCTCCACCTTTCTCGTTTAACACAAACAAAGAGAGAAAAGTAATTGATTGAGTAGGTGCAAATGTATTACCTGCTTTCACTAAGATAGGCATCACTTCTCCCAAGCGAGCTTGGGGCTGATTGAGACAAAACTTTTTCCTTCTCAAACACGTCATCAGCAATTTTGTCTTCCTCCTCGCTCTCATCTTCATCCTCATCGTCAACTTCATCACTATCAGTCAACTCTTTAAAACTGTTATAGCCCTCCTCATCTCCTTCTTCCTCTTTGTCCTTTATAACCACCAAAGCTCTTTGTGATACTCTATTCCATTCTCTCTTCACTCCGACACCACCACCTCCATCCTTCCCATAACCCATTTCAGACCCTCTCGCACCTCTCCTTATCTCTCCTCTATCCTTCCCAAAAGCCGATTCAGTCCCTGTTGCACGTCCCATTATCTCTCCTCTACCTTCATTCCCCATTCCTAATTGTCGCCCAGAAATCCTCTCAACCAAACCCCGACCCTTTCCCCGGCAAATCATACCGCCATTCCTCTCATTCTTTCTCTCCAATTCACTCCCGAATTCCGTTTCCTCGAGGACTCGCCTGAATTGCGGGTCCCACCTTGCCTATCAAATGACCTACCACCGTTAAACCTACTAAGATTATCCTCCAATCCACCATCATATCCCCCTCTTCTCTATAAACTGGTTTCTCCAAAACACGGCCCCCACCTCGCCTCGCCCTGTCGGAAAATCAAAATCATCATTTTCAAATGCACTCTCTTTCCTCCTCTTCTCACCTCTCTCTCTACTCCTATATCCTCCATTCTCACCACCATTATTCCCATCCACATCACTATCGCCATACACCTGACTTTTCCTAAACGAGTTAGTACTCAACCCACTGACCCAATCCCTGAGTTCCGCCTCATCCTCAATCAAGCTCTTCTCGACCACCACCTCATGGCCCGAACCTGAACCCGGTCTTCCCCGCCCAGAGCGAATCGAAAATTTACGAACCCCAACCCGGGTTTTCGGTACCCCCCTTTACTTGGTAGGAGAGTAAAAATGGCGGCTCAAAAAAACGGTAATTGAGTTTCTGGGGGGAAGATCCGGGAACAAACGGGCATTTCCCAGGTAACAGGCGGGCCATATTTTATAGTGTATGAACCCTGAGGGGTTGTTCAATTGGTCAGGCCTTGGGTTTGCTCCCCAATGGTCACCAGTTCGAGTCCCCTCAGGGCCACTGAGGTGAGTACCCGGCCGTAAACTTCAGGGCCCCGTGGAATTAGTCGAGGTGCGCGCAAGCTGGCCCGGACATCCACGGTTATCAAAAAAAAAAAATATTTTATAGTGTATGAGATAGAGGGAGGGGATACGGGAAGCAAACTGGTGNTGAGGTGAGTACCCGGCCGTAAACTTCAGGGCCCCGTGGAATTAGTCGAGGTGCGCGCAAGCTGGCCCGGACATCCACGGTTATCAAAAAAAAAAAATATTTTATAGTGTATGAGATAGAGGGAGGGGATACGGGAAGCAAACTGGTGCGCAGTGGGAAAATTTTGACTTGCATCCTATCTGAGAGAGAATGGGTAACAGGGTTTAAGCCTTTTTCCCTCCCTGGAAATGGAGGTTTAACAAGGTATAAGGGTGTGCGTGCGTGCGTGAAAATTGAGTATTGGTCCCAAATCTATTCGTGCTATATAGTACATTGGTCCCCAAACATTTTACATGAGGTTGTTCCCGGGTTAATTTTAGTGATGGCAATGGGCGCCGCGCCACTCCCCCGTCCCACCCCGCCCCACCTTAGGATGGGCAGGAGGAGGCTCGGGGCAGGGCAGGGCCGGGCACGGGCTTGCCCTGTTGCCGCCCAGTTTATATATTTATTTATTTATTTGAAAATAAATAAATATTTTCCATTTTCCATGGAAAATCTCATCTTTCAATCAGCGCATTAGTGCTTTTCTGTTTGATTGGCCAATCATTTTCATAGAAAATGGAATCCAAATTTCATTTCTCACTTTTAGCATGTTTGATGCTTTTTTTCCATGAAATTCATTTTCTTGCTTTTGTATCACCCGTGCCACATTCCTTTATTTTTTGGAAAACCAATTTGGTGGAAATTGGTTTTCAAGGTTACTTCCTTTTTTTTTTTGGCAATTCGAAAAAATTTTAGACACAATAGTAAAAAAATTATCACTTTTATGGACAATTGCAATGAAAAATAAAGCCAAACAAATGGATTCGGTATGGTAATTTTTTTTTTTTAAATTTGGCATTGAAACAAATTCTAGACCCAATGGTAAAAAAAAATTATCACTTTAATAAATAATTTTCATGAAAAACGAAGTCAAACAGATACCAAACTTTCAACATTTTTCAGGTGAAAAATTATACCAATCAAACGCAATTAATTACAATTCTTAGTAAAACAAATCCAAACAATTCAATTCCCTGTAATTCATTTTCTTTTCACCTAAATTTCACATTTGCAATCTAAGGGTCCGTTTGGCACAAGTTTTACTTTATTTTTCTTCACAATCATTTTCAACTAAGTATTTAATGGACCTACAATTTTTTCAATCGGATGTTTTTTCAAAAAAAAAAAAAACATCATTTTTCACCTAAAAATCTATGTCAAACAAGTTATTAGTGTCGGTGCCACGGCACCAAACTTTAAGTCGTTTTACCTGGCCACTTATCTTTGCACTTTTTGAAAGTTATTAAATAGCATTTAAGCCCCTAACTTTGAACATTTTGATGCTGACGGCCTCAACAATTGATTCCTTACATTCAAAGTCAAAGCTTTCCAATGTTTGCAAATGAGGTCCTTCTGTGACGGAAAAGGCAAACCCGTCCACTAAAGATCAATTATTGTACGCTTAGTTTTTTTTATTCAAAACAGTAGAGTAAAAATAATGTGAATTAAAATACGTGAACGAGCTCCATTTTAATTTTAATATACTTTTTCTCTTTCTTTATTTTAACTTCACACTGTTCAACAAAATAACGATTGTACTATATTTATATAATAGTTCACATATACATGATGCAGTAAGATATGATTTGGTCGAAATTTTGTAAACCAAATTAAAAAAAAATTCTCCACTCTCTTTTTGATACATCAACGATATATCAATATATAACTTTATTATGTACAAGTAGCATTATTCATACAATAATATTACACGTAAATTCAAAATTTTTTCTTATTTTTTAATCACACATTCTCCAAACACAAAACTATTCTAAAACAGGTTTTTCCTACAACTAGTGGGGTAAACATGCTTCGCACGTTAGTTGGATAATATCAAAAATAAGCGTGTAAATAATATCACCAAGATATATAAAATAATATCTGCACTCAATTGCAACAGATAGGTATCACTTACATCAGAAACTAATGTGCGCAGGGATTCCAGTATAATCTGCAATCCTGAAGTTGCCATGACAGAAGCAAAAACAAGAATTCCCTACACATTTTGTATTCAATGTAGGTTTGTTACATTAACAATAACGTAGCCCATATAACTCATGAAAGAAATTCCAATGACAAAAATAATTTGCAGCTCTTATTTGCTTTCAAATCACAGGAAAAGATAACCAAACATTGATATACAGAAAATATATTGCTTTGCTCATACCCATCCTTTAAACCGATTTGTTTGTACAAAACCACATCAACATCTTACACATAATGATATGGCAGTGTCCCCACATCCTCAAATTTGAAGATTGCAAAGGGTAAAACACAAGGACTTGTGCCCAACTTTGAGTAACATGACGAAAGATCATAAAGTGACACCAGTCTATTTAGAGTTCTGAATGGTAATGAGAAATATACTTAACATTGAATATTAGTACTTCGGATGCAAAGGATATTGGTTTTTGGCTCGCATAATTACACAATAAGGTATTGAACTGTTTAATTCTGGAGTATATATAATAAACTCAAATTAAAGAACATCAACCCAGAGAAACGTAGGGAGAGAGAAAGAGAGAAGATCATGAATTACTGATGAAAGTGTAAAAATGAGTTGCTAAGAAGATGATTTCAAGATTCAATTTGTATTCTAACCAGATTTGAATTTGTATTCTAACCATTTGACACGTGTCTTTCAGAGTGAATAAATCACAATTAACGACTGAAAAAGGAAACCGATATAAGTTTCTACCTTTCACTTTGTGATGGTAAGGTTATCATACAGATCACATAGAGTATCAAATTTCCGTTCTTCTCTTTCTACTGCCACAAAGAACTGCTGAATACCCTGTGACAAGAAATATATTGATTTTGGCCAGAATCTTGTTCAAATTTGCACCCTCTATGAAGATGAAAAAGCCAAGAAACCACTTGATTAATTGGTTTCCTTGTCCAGCATAAAATTTTTATTCCAAACATGCAAATTCAAGTACAGCATAGGCATTGTTAAAACATTAAACAGCTTCATTTAACAACGTGAAATTTTAGAAGAACAATTCTCACCATTCCAGCAAACATATAACCCAAGCTCCACATGGCTAGAGAATAATAATAGTCTTGCAAGTCCACAAGCAGCTCAGGCCCCTTAAAGTATCTAAAAAAAAGATTCAAAAGACAAAAATTCAATGGCAGTAAATTGAAAATAGAAACATATTTGACTCTTTATCATCGGCAGTAAAGTAAAATGCAAGCATAGGCATCTAGGAAAGCATTATGAGCATATAGAACAAAATATTAGTCAATCAAACATACCTTGAAGCCACTCGGACATTGTATTCTTTGTTGGGATGATAGAATTCAGCAAGGCCCAATCAATGAGCCGAAGTTTTCGCAGCTCATGATCAATCATATTGACATCTCTATGCATTATCCCTTGAGAATGGCAATAATCTAATGCTTGCAGTTTTAGAACGTGCACCTCAAAGATTTTGGTAACAAGCCATCAATCAAGAAACACCAAAACAGTTGGAAATAAAAGCTATTCAACTATTAAAATTCCAGAATATTCTCCTTGTTCTTCATTACTCAATTCCTCAAAGAGCGATTTCTAACCAGAGTTTTTTTTCCTCTAATTTGAAGATATCCCAAGCATGGTACAACTTACTGGTGTAAGAGGAACAAAAATATGGCTGTTGCGTGACAAAATGGTGGAAGAGGCTCAAAAAAAAAAATAGAATTACGACCACGGGATATCGCGATATGTACTATTTACAAAATCATATCATTCAGGATTATAATAAAATAGGATGAATAAAACAAAAAAGTCACAGAAACAAACAGCCATTTGAACCTTCATTTATCTAATAGAGGTTTATAAAATACAGTCGGGATTCTTTCACTCCCCTTGTCTATCAGCTCACAACACCGGAAACAATCTTAAAATATGGATCAAGAAAGAATGAAAGGGTCAATGCTCTTCAAAAACATATACACGCTTACCCAAGAAATGGTTTTTATTTTTTGTACCTTTCGAAATAAAAATAAATGTAACAAATTTTGTACCAAACATATACCCAAGAAATGCTCTTCATCTTTTGAAAAAAAAAAAAAATTTCCTTAGTGCGCCACGGAGGTAGCATGGAGGGAATTTTTTTTTTTGTTTCTACCAATAACATTTTATGATATTAAAAATTGAATTATTTTATATACAAATCTCAAATTCCCCAACAAAATCATCCAACCCTTCTAATCTAAGGTAGCCTTTGTACAAAAAAATGGAAGAAACACTTTACTGTACAGTTTCATGGAATAATGAACAAATCTAATGCAAAAAAATTTCTAAAAATCTCAACTTCTTCATTATAGTAAGCGAAATTAGAGGATTCGACTCACCTTGAAGTTATGGGAACTCGAATATGCCGACAATTAAGAAACCAGATCACTAATCGCGATTTCGAAGTGGTGGCAGCGAGTGGTAGAAGACAAACGCGACAAATCCCTACTTCGCAAATCCTCGACCCAATATCCTTCCTTTTGTAGATTCAAACCAGCAACAAATGATTTGTGAGACTATCTCGTTCAAAGTCTGGCAATAGATTCTTCCTGGAAGAATAGATGAAATGGCGTAGGGTGTCTCTGATAGACGAAGCAAACATAAGTGGAAATAAAGAAATGGGTGAATCCAATGGAAGGAAACAAAAACGAAGCATACGACGTCGTTTCCATTTAGAAGGGAAAATTAGGGATGGACGATAGGACTGGTCGACACGTGTATTGGCTTTGCTTAGCCTCTTTTATATGTTAGGGAAATGGAGCTCAAGCAAGGCTATAAAATGAAAACAAAAGCAAAAGGAAAACTGAGGTCGATCCACACCCCCTCCCCTCATTCCACAACCCAAATCCTCTCATTCTACTCGTCGAATTACCACCACTATTTGCAGTCATCATCGTCATCATCATTAATTCAAACACAAATTCAAATATTTTATTATAGAAAACGTGTAAAACTGCATTGTTTATTCATTAAAAAAATACAGAGTTTATTCTTTCCATCCTTTCATATTTTTTCTTCTCTTTTCTTTTGTATTTTCTATTTCTTTATTTTAAATCAAAATAAGGGTAGAACGGTCATTTTATTAAAAAATTGACATTTTAAGTGTAAAACTGATATTTTCTATTACAAAAGACCTCGAGCACAAATATTTGAAAGTTTTAGGACTCCGGGTGCTAAACGTCAAAACTTTCAAAGGTTATGAACCCAGTGCTATTTACCCTATAATGTTCGGCGGCCATGGTGAAATAAATTCAAGTTTGGCGACCACTACGACATTAATTGAAAAGTTCAATGGCCATAGGTGATATTAAACTTGTTGTTCCAAGTTTTTTTTTTTTTAGTTGAAATCACGTTATTATGTATAGGAAGGAGACATGTGGGCGAACCTCCGATAAACAAAATTACAATATGTAAATGTTAACCATTTCAAGAAACTAATAACTAAAGTAAAAAATGAAAATAATGTTCTTGTACGCTCTCTACATACTTTGTGTCACCATGCTTCTACCAATAACTTTGTTGGCTCTTCATATTAATCTTCAGTGTCCTCAAATAAGCTAATATAGGTCCAAAACCAACGTTAGTAAGATCACTTCCCTCGTCAATGTCTTCATGTATATACCCAAATGAATACACATGCAACCTAAACAGAGTTAGTTACACCTGCCTAGTTGTAGAGGTTTTGCATCACTAATTGTCGAGGTTCTTACCCCTATAGAAATGGAAGGTGAACCGTTCATCTCCAATGCTAATATGGATTGCTAATCGCAAAGTATGCAAGATGGTTAGATGATGACCACACTGCGGGCACATTTATTAGATAACGAACTTCGGATTGTTGTGGATAAATACATTGCACATTATGATGAAATATTTTGCCTCAAAGAAGTTGATTTTGTATCCCATTTCTTCCCCTCCTCATTTTATAGGTCTTTTTCCTACCGTGTGAATAATTAATTAGAGTATTACTACCATAAATCGCAAGTATTATCCACATAATCAACGTATTATATTAAGCACGCATCGGGTCCATCTATGTCATTTGTTGAATTGGAAAATAGTAGTCGTATAATTGAAATTTTAGAAGTAAATTTAGCCCAAGTCAGAGCTTCATTGTCTAAAAACTCATTTTTTATCAAACTTATTTTTAATTATACATTCTCTGAAAAAATTATTTTTATACGTAAATTCAAAATTTTTCTCTACTTTTTAACCACGTGTTCTCTACAAAATTACTATTACAAAATCTATTTCCTAAAAAATGGGGCTCAAACAGAGCGTAAGTTATAGCATAATTTCATTCTAAATAAAATCTTCATACGAGTAGAATTAATTATAGCCAATGGGTTAGGCCCCAATTATTTCTGATCCAGCCCATTGGACCCTATATGGAAAATGGTAGCCCTTTCAAAGACTTCAGAGCAGGCCGTCGATGTGGCACCAATCATGTTATTGTTAAGGTAAGTAGAATACTACTGGACTAGGGTTTTCGATAATGATACCAAATACCCGTTTGATTTTGATAAAAATTGTCGTTCTCATAAAACGTCCAGCTGAAAATGATTTTAAAAAAATGAATTCTAAGATTATTCGGGAATAACTAGAAGTCTAAAATCGATAGTAATGAATATCATTGTAGTGCATTTATTTTAAAATTTATAAATCAAGTGAAAAATAGATTTGTAGAATAAAATACATACAACGTTAAATTAAAGTGAAATATTCGCATAATTATATTTGTTAAAATAAGTAATCCAAATCGTAATGAAATAAGATTGGTCGCATTTATTGTGGCAATAATCAATACAATACATAGAGTTAAGGATCAATTTAAAGAAAAATGCGACACTTCCTAGTTTGAGGTCAATTTGTGCGACCCAATGTAGCCACAAAAGCTAAGAACGAGGCGTGACATCCCAACATGCGTGCCGGGTCGTCCCTTATTTTAATACAAGTATTAAGTATGGACAAAAATAAGTGAAAATGATGGTTTACTAGTACCATATTGTGGTCCTAAGTACTAACCAATAATTTCAATAGTACGTTCAAACTCAATGTTGGACCTCAAATGGTAGCAAATCAGTCCATTCCAAGTTGCTTAGTTGACGGGTGTTAATTAAGGTTGCGAAGAAATTCAGACTCAACATCGTCAATTACTGATCGTATTAAGTTGTATCGACTTGACTTATCCACGGTAATTGAACAAAAAATATTTAAAAATTGCAAGAAAATTTTAATGAAATTTCTCATTTGAGATTTCAAGTGAAGTACTTGAAAGAAAATTCAAAAAGGCTAAAAAATAAAATAAAATAAAATAAATCCAGCCTAAGTGAGCCACGAGGCTTAGAACTTCGGTCTAGCACGATCTCTATGGTGCACGTAAAGTGGGACACATTTAGTGTATATCGCACATGTTTAGCAGTTGATAGGTTATCTAATCCCGGTTGCAGGTTTCGTAAATTCAATTTGATACTATGAAGAATTTTTTAAGATCATTTCACAACACGGTCGTGTAAGTAGTACATAGGTAGAGGGTAAAGTGCACACGGAATCAATTTAAGATTAGACCAATCAACAATCCTAGCAATGGTGACATCTATCACAAGATTGGCATCCATGTTTAAGTCATGATGGATTATTTCTTTTATGTTTTCATAAATAGGACTATTATCATTAACTCATGATTTCCCATAGTAATGCTACCACGTGGTCGGACGGTGGAGATTTGAGGGTAGGGCCATTGCAGATTTTTATTTGAATTAGAACAAAAAGAGGCCATAAAGAGCTTCCAAGAATCAGTGGCTCTGGTGTTTGAATGTAAACTGTCTTTATCTTTGAAACATACATATTCACAATACTTGTAGCACATATTCACCCTTGTTCATTTCATCTAAATCATGTAGCATGTTTCGAAAGTATTTAAATTATAAATAGATAAAAATATATGGTAAATAGTTGGGTAATACTGATGAGTTTCACGAAATATATGAATAAAAAGTGAATCAACCAATTATAAATATTTATCCAGACTTGTACTTAATATTTAACATGCCTAACAAGATGATGACTTATTTGAAATTTATATACACTTTTAAGTGTTAATCATATTAAATTACTTATTAGAGTTTTATGGACTCTGATAAAATATAAAGCCCATGTTTGGTATTGTTTAAAATCAAATTTTAATTTAAATCAAAATCAAACAATCAATATTAACCACATATTTCATTGGTCCCACAATTTTTCAACCACGCATTACATCAACTTTTATCAAAATTTACTAAAAATCTAATTTTAATCTCTATCAAACAACCGCTAAGAGTTGTGATTCCATAATGTGTAGTTATAATTTTCTTCTTTATAAATTTGGAAAAATTAGGGTTGGGCTCTCAACCTTTTTGTGGGATAACTACGGACACTGACCTTTAAAAGTGAAGTTTTTGGTCCTCAATGTATTTAAATTAGTCAATCCAGATCTCTCAAGTCCCGAGTGATGAAACCATCAAAGAGATTAGAATCCCACGTGACTTTCATATGGCTCACAATCGAATTACTTTAACATTCATCTCAAAATCAACATAAAGTTGCGTGCAATTTTAACATTCCAATGACAATTTTCTTCTTGCGAAGATAAATAAATTAGAGATCGAAAAATAGAAGATTTATAACCACACTGCACACTACAGTAAAAGAAGAAGAGTCTAATTTAGCATCCTTCTTTTAAAAGCACATTTTTTTCAAAATTCGTTTTCAATCACACAATCTCTCAATAAAATAGACTTACACGTAAATCCAAATATTTTCCTTATTTTTTAACTATACATTCTACAAAATTACAAAATACGTTCTCAATAAAAAGGAGCTCGAACACTCCCATCAATATTTTTATTTATGCATCTGTTTAGTGGGAATTAAAATCATTTTTAATATTATTTTAATAAAATTGAAGAAATGTACAATTAAAAAGTTGTAAAATTCAAATATACAATTAAAATTAATTATTAATATTAACTTTGTTTAAAATGTTTATTTTAATGCCTATGAACATGGGCTATATTTACAGTGAGGATGGTATCAAAATCAAACCACTGCGCTGGACCTGGACATGAATATGGGCAAGCGCGGTCAGTCTCAAGCCACGCTCTACCATTCATATATTGACACGTGCATACTGTTGTTCTTACGAGCATGTCAGGATATACATACGTAATTCACTTTCATTGGTTGGTGTGTACTATAATACAAACGTCACAAGTTCGATTGCTTTACTCTCATTTTAATGTGGAAAATATATTTTAAAATAATTTTTTTTAAAAAAATGCGTTAAAAAATAAAGAATTTTTTTTTTAATTTACGTGTAATATCATATTGGAGAGCGTGTAATTGAAAAACAAAAAAAGAAAAAATACATTTTAAATAAAATGAAGCCAAACGTGGACTTAGTTATATAAGACAAACAAAATTAAAGCATTTATTTATAGTTTTTAAAATTAAAGCATTACAATTATAAATTGCCATTTTTAGAGAAATTAAAAAAGTAGGTCCCACTCTCGTGAAAACTTGCCTAAGTTCAACTGGCCGCAATCTTTGGTTCTGATCGAGCTACCCATAGAACTGGTCGAGCCACAGCTCGAAGGAGAAAGTCACTGTTGGTAAAGTTTTTTGTTTGAAGAAAAAGGATTGAAATTACTCTTGGTCTTTTCTTTTGTTTAATAAGAAGCTAAACAATGAACAATAATAAGATATTTTGGATGAACATTGTGGAACCAGTTTCATTGAGTGATGAGAATAATGATCTTTGGCCAGAGTCAGTAACAGGAGGTGAGATGATGGGATGTTATGACAGAATGTGATTGAATGTTGTGTGTGTGTGTTTTTTTTCCCCTCAAATTGTTAAATTATGTATTGACAGGTATCCTGTCTGTCAATCTGTCACTGTAACAAGGTTGGATGAGAACCAATTTGAGAAAAATAGGAGCACTCTACCGCCCAAATGAACCGTACATGGCTGATTGTCTCTTTTAAGCTAAAGGTAGATTAATATCAACATCACTTCTCAATCGATTATTTATCAGGATTATTTGTTAGCCCATTGTTTAGGTTAAAATCATTGGTCAAGCACATGGATTTAAAGATGTCACTGTAAGTTTATACTGTCACGCAAGGACACATTTAAAAATTTCATGGCTTGACATTGTTCCCGGGCCAAACCTACGATGTTGCGAATTGGCTTGATGCCCCGACCGCGTGGGTTAATGAGTTCTATAGAACTATTAACATGTTTTACTGTTTGCAGGCCGACAAGAATTCACGTGCAAACTATTTCAAAATTATTCCTCGCCATGGTACAACACACGAGTTCATCACTTGTTAGTATTTGAGAAGAATAATATTATTTACTATTATGATGGCAAAACATCGATGATGTAGCAGTCTATGTAGAATAATTGAATTG
>CAIGRK010014359.1:0-14005 GCA_903798315.1 Fraxinus greggii | reverse complement strand
CGAGAGAGGTAATTAACTAAAATTCAAAAATCGAGTCTAACATCGCAAACAATTAATTTATTAATTGGCTTATGGAGAAATTAATTAGGCGATGGTTAAGCGAAACCATGAATCTCAACCACGTTTTTCCTCCAAAATTCCCAGGTATTTATTTTTTCTTATTTCGTAGATTTTTAGTTAATTTTCTTTAATTTCCAAAATCAAAGTTTATTGTGTGTTTGTTTTTATTGTTAAAATTAAATTGGTTAAAGTTGTATAATCGAAAGTAAACATTCCTCGTGAAATCAACAACCCGAACTCAAAAAGTCCACCTTATTACTTAAACGCGACTCTTGCACTTGCGGTATATTTTCAAGCGAACACCCGCCTCGCCATATACTTGTTCTTGGCTTCGCGAGATGTTTATCCCTCACTTCTCACTATCGTCGAGCCTAACTCTAAAACCTTATCTATCCGAGTTCAGCTTATAAAACTCCGATAGTTCGAGAGCTATTCGCGGGATGTTTATTTCTCGTCTCGTCATATGCTTGTTACTAGTTTCGCAAGATATTCATTCCTATCATCCAACCTAGCTTTAAGACCTTGTTTATCAAAGGCCAGTTTGTAAGACTTCGATTGATAATAATGTAAAATGTTATATTTTTTCTCCCTTAATGCTTAGGCCTTGATAATTATTGGTTCCTAAATGTACTCATTATTCTTATATTTTGATTTAGGATGCAAATGGAGGCGTTAAGTGCAAAACGAAGTTAATTGGGCGATTCAGGACAGTTTCGACATAGTTTCGTAATCTGGGTATAACTCTTTCATCTGAGATCCGATTGAGATGATTCAAGATGTTATAGAACGCCAAGAAACAGTTCTACAACTTTTGTGCTTTTAGTTTGGAGATATACAGGCTGCATCAAGGTCGAAATCGGGCTTGAATTTGGCGTACTTGTACTGGAACGTTTCTTAGCCCGCAATTCTAATGCACGGATTTGACGTGGTTTATTTTTGGAAGCTTGGAGATCTGGTGCACAAAAATTCCAGCGGAAGCCACCACTTTCCTTGTAATATTAGGAATTTATTTATTTATTTTTATATTTTCCTTAATCAGTCAGATTTAAATAATTATATTAGGATAATAATTAGAATATTTTAAGGAGATTTGGTAGGCTTCTGAGGCATATAATTAACGTGTAAAAGAGGGACATGGCCATGCACGGCTAAATTTTTATACTTGGTCTAAGGAAACAGAAGCCTCGGAATCAATAAAACTGTGAGACCTAATTTGTTGTTATTTTTCTATTTGTGCTTTGAGTATCGAATGTTCTTTTGTGCCTATTTTCATGATTGTCTCGTTTAATTACTAGGAGACGTACTAGTTTATTAATTGTTGCAATCTGTTGCTAGGTTAGATATCAAATTCGTTATTGTTTGATCCCTCATTTGTGAAGCAACTAAGATTTAATGATTCGATGCGTCAGAAACTATTAGAACTTAGTAAGAACGCTCGACTAAATTAAATGCAACACCTTGCGTTTATATTGTTTAGCTTCATCAATCTCTCTAATTCTTGAGCTTGCTGCTAGACAAAATCTTTAGCGCTTGTCTTGGGTTGTTTAGTAGTTAGGGTTAATTAGATTGCTTGATTTCTAATTAATTACGACTAAGGAGAGATAAGAAAAATAATCCCAACGGTGAGTTTTCAAAGTGTGAATTGATATATATTTGCATTATTGATCAGTCATAATTTTTTTATGGTGGATGTTAACTTAGACAAAGGTTTGTTCTTTTGATTGATTCCGATCTTTTAATCTGAATTGCCTCTTAGTTTTTTTTTTTAAAAAAATGTTTTTGTTTTACACAAAACCACCCTCCATCCTTGTTCACGTAGCATAAAATTAGGCTAGTCACTCTTCCTGGGAATGATCCTTGCTCACATCGCTACATATAGTTTTGGGAGTATAGGTTTTATTTTTGGTTGCTTGCGAGCGGGATGTTTATTCCCTACTTAGCAAAATACTTATTCTTGGATTCGCTAGATGTTTATCCATCGTCTCTCACTATCGTCAAGACCTCGTCTATCTGAGGTTGGCTTATAAGATTCCAATAGTTCGAGAGCTATTCACGAATGCTTATTCTTGGCTTCGCGAGATATTTATCCATCGTCTCTCAATATCATTAAGCCTAGCTCTAAGACCTCGACTATCCGAGGTCAGCTTAAAAACTCCGATAGTTTGAGAGCTATTCAAGGGATGTTTATTTTCCACCTCGCCAGATGCTAATTCCTGGTTTTGCGAAATGTTTATTCCTCGCCTCTCACTATCATCCAACCTAGCTCTAAGACCTCGTTTATCCGAGGCCAGTTTGTAAGACTACGATAGTTCGAGATGATCCACCTTCTCTATATTCATTCATTGTACTTCGAGATGCCCCACTATATGGATCTTGCATTGCAACAACATTTATCTGTAGAGAGGTCCTTAAGCCTATGCTTCAGCTATATTTCAGCGGCATCTGTCTTCAGAGAGCTTGTCGCACATCTACAACAAATGTACCCCAATTAAAGGTGTCTTCCCAATCAACTATTTTCCTAAGCGCACCCATTTATTTGAGCTTATATTTTCCCAAGCACGTCAGCTAAGTCGAGCCGCTACTCATAATCCAATCCATGGATGAACTATCCACCATGAAGGAAGCTATTGACGAGGTGAGTGATATCTTCCATGATATCACATCTTCCAAGGATGTTCACTTCGATCGATGAGGCATGTGACACCCCATTGGTTCATCTCTAATTCCATCAAAGATGATGCTCTCTAGGATGAACCATCCACCATGGAGAAAGCCCTTGACGGGGTGCATGATACCTCCCACGAGGTTACCTCTATCAAAGATGTCCATTTCGATAGACGAGGCGTGTGACATCCCCACAGGTGTCGTCTCTAATTTCATCGAAGATGATGCTCTCCAAGGATGAACCATACATCATGGAGAAAGCCTTGACAAGGTGCGTGATATTTCCCACGAGATCACCTCTTCCAAGGATGTTCACTTCGATAGGCGAGGCGCGTGATACCCCACAGAGGTCACCTTTGATTCCATCGAAGATGATGCCTTTCGTGGCTGGATTAAACACCATGGAGGAAGCCCTGGACATGAATACGTCACCCTTATGTAGGGATGTCAGCTTAAATCACCAACTTCCATTCAAAGCATCGTCTCTGCTACTCATTTCCAAAGCATCGCCTCTGTAACTCATGTCAAGAGCATCGCTTCTACCCAAAAGTTCATGCATTATATGAATACTCATACCTGAACTTGGTGGGGGGGCTATTGTGACACTAGTATCTTTGTATCGTTACATCATCACTGCTAGCAAGTTATGACAATGTTTTCACTACTTATGTATGTCACGTTATCTACATAATCAACATGTTACTTTACTATAGCAATGTTATTTACACTAAGTTGTGCACGCATATGGCATGCTGTAATAGATGATAGGCTCTCCGCATATTATACTTTGAAGAGAGTTGATATGTCATTACTCACTTTTTCGTCATGAGTAATTTGAGGGGCAAATGACCCAAAATTTATTTTGAATGTGTAGTGGATATATTAGTGTATTACAGGTTGGATTGGTTTGTACAGAAGAAATGATGACGAAATTTTGACAAATTATATGCGACATCTTTCAAGGCAATCTGTAATCCCTCGTTTATTCAGGCTTGTACATATACTTTCGAGGCAATTTCTTATATTTCAAAGTCCGACCCGCACGTGTATATACGACTCAAACTTGGGGGATTATTGTTACACTTATAAATTTCGTGGCATCAATTATTCATTGGATTGAGCTTATTAAACTAAATAATTTGCATCTTGGGCTCGGCCCATTATCCACGTGGCCCATTTACGTTTTCCTATTTATATGTGATTCCATTCACCACCAAGGTATGTTCTCTAACCTTAACCAAATCCCCTCTCCCATCTCTTGCACTCATACTTTTCTCATCCGGCAATTGTCTTGACCGTCGGAGTGCAAATGGTGGTTGGACCTTTTTCTTGACCAGTGGTCTTTGCCTCCTAACGGGGTATTCCAGTATACATGTGATATCTACGTGGAGAAAAAGTGGAAGGGATTCTGTCATCACATTTTTTGAGGTCAACACAATATAACACTTACATTTAGAGGCTAACGGCACCCCTATAGACTGCACTATATTGTCCACTGATAGGCAAAGTTTGCTTGCCCTTCAACGAAGGAATGACGTTTTCTTCGGAACTTAAGAGTGCCACAGCCATCTTCTCCACGCTGATTTTGTTGAGAATTTTCCAACTGTGTTATGTGTCCAGATAAAACGACCATGCCCCTATTTAAGCTTTACACTGGACTGCTCAATCAACCCGGCCTGATTTTCTCCCTCCAAATTCCGCAAATGTCCCATATCTCATCCATTTTCCGAAAGTAATTCTTTAACCTATAGCCCAGGCTTCTCAATCACCATCCCAATTTCTATTGGCGATTGTTCGCCCTATGTATGGTGGTACACCAAGATAGATACAAGGCCAAGTTCCTTCTCTAAACTCTGTTTCTTTAATTCCGATCATACGATGTCTTTGGGTCTTTTCTTAACCTTCAACTAGCCTCTATTTCCGTTACCTCATGAATCAAGAACCAAGTTGTTAGCATTTTGTGAAGTATGAAAGTGAATAATTGAAATTTTTGAAGTGTTTTCTCATCAATTGGTGCAACTCTCTCTCTCTCTCTCGTGCATACAAAAAGGAGACTCTTTTAGATTCATTATCATATTCAATATTTTGATTCATCTTCAACAATGTTTGATAACATCGTGTATGATTTTGAATATGTTACCTTTCCCAATGATGTGTGGTATAAGGTCACGGAGAAGAAGCAGTTACAATATATAATGATATTCATAAGCTCTGCTCACTTCAAGCCAATATAGAATTCGCTTGCAAACCTATCCTATATTGATTAACCCAACACATGATCAATTATCTTATAAGCACCTATAAGTTGTCGCACAAATTCAAATGTCTGAAATTTCAAATTCTATTTGCATCGAATATGACTAGATCATTTATCATTTTCATTCAGGAGACCTAATTTAAAAGGTAGAATAATTTATGAATGAATCAAGCAAAAGAAAGAGATTAATTGTACTAAATGATGGATCTCCACACAAGTGTTGGGAAATATATATTGGAACGTGATTCGAAGAAATAAAAAGCTAATTACAAGATTTCATAAAGTTTAATGATCAATATGGAGGCTTAGAAATGTTCAAGGACCAATATTGAAGAAGGATGAAACTTTAGGGACTGAAGTTACAATTTTTATATAATTTAGACGTGGCCCGTATGCACCAGGTCAGTAACCCGTGATAGGAAATTACAGGGCCATTTGTGTCTTGGCCAAAGTGGGCTTGTGTGTAGTCGAAGCTATTTCGAAAAAATGAATAAAATAAGGATTCGAATCCGGGCGATTTTATAAGAACTGGGATATTCTAGATTAGTTTTAGGGCTTTTTTAGTCACATATATATGGAGGAGACCTCTATACCATCATAGATTATCTTAGAGCAAGATAAGGGAAAATTCTCTATATATCTCGTACTATTTAAAGAGGAAGAAAGTGCGATCCAAGGCCATCATTGATGTGATCAAATTTAAATGGTTGTACATCTTTTTAATAACTTCTGCTCTTTGAAAACTTTGTACTTTTGAATTCCAATCGTATTCGTTTTTAATTACATGTTCTCCAAAAAATCACTATTACAAACTGATTTTCAACAAAAATAAAAAATGAGGCTCAAACATAGCCTTAGTCTCAAGGTCTAAGTACTGAATTTTTGTGATCTTACAGCGACTAGTTTTAATAAAAGTATAGTTGATAAACACTTTTCATGGGACGACTCTTTTCATATTATTGCTTATCTACGATCCATATACTTGCGGGATAAAAGTGCAACGCCGTCAAACAAAATCTATAACAAAATTGTTACAATCATATAGTATTTCTCACACTACGAAATCTTGAATTACTACACTAGAATACTAACTAAACTTTATCATACTCAAACTATTCTACTCTTGAAAACCCTTCAAGAGTGCTTTTTGAATGTCGCACTTATTAGGTTTTTTGTGATGTGAAAAAGCATTTATTTTTATAGTGTTTGATAAGTGTATTTTGTTCACTTAGTTGGACGATTAAATTAGAATATTTGTGATTGATTTGGATGAAATACAACTTAATTATCTGTTAATTTTGTTTGGTAGGTAAAACTCAAGGAAATTGGAAGAAAGAAGTGAAATAGAGCAAAAAGAATGAAATTCAAAGTTTGAGGACTAAATTGCATACCTACAATAGTTGAACCGGACTTAATGTCAATGATTGGAAAATTTTAAGATTCAATTGGAAGCAATTGAAAGTTGAATGATTAAATTTGCATGAAAAACGAAAACAAAATGAACAATAATAGAAGGTTGAGGCCAAAATGAAGGAATTTGAAAGCTGAGAACGCGCGGCCACGTGAATTAAAGGAAGGAAAGCCTGCAAATGCATGCAAAATCTAGGGCAAATGCTTCTTACCCAATAATTTGCGTCATTTTGCATTCAAGTCTACCAAAATCAACAAAAGATGGCAAAAGCAAGAAATTGCCGCATACAGTCACAATTAAGAACCATTAACTGGTCATATACAATCATAATTTAGAAAGACACAATTACATAAAGTCACACTGAACACAAACATGATCACCAAGTCACATACAATCATAGTTCGGATAGACACAATCACATTGAACAAAACATGGTCACCAAAAATAACATCTTCCTAATATCTGCCACAAATAATAATACATAACAAATATCTAATATAGACATGTTCACAAATTGTCAAAATAGACCTCGTCACAAAGAGTTACATTTAACACAAAAAAAAATGGTCACATACTATTTTACAATATTATTATGTTTACATCAGCACTTTTAGATCAGCCAACCAGAATTTTTAAATTAAAAATAATAACATTATACTGACTGGTGACGACATATAAAACAGATGTCAAAAATAATTCATTACAGGTCACAAATAGTCACATTTAGCTCATGTTTGGTACACATTAAAATTTTCATTCACATTCTTCTATTCATTTTCACCTCATAGTAATTATCCTTACTTCATCACTAGCGGGGAAATTTTTTTGTAATTGGTCCCATCCAAAACCAGAGTTGTACTGCTAAGCCAAGAGTATTTGATATTGTTGCTTAAACCAACTCAATCGACTTTGTTACATAGCATAGTTCTTCTGACATCCAAGCTTTTCATTTAGAGCAGGAAGTTTTTTTTTTTTTTCACCTGTTAGTTTACTTTGCACCCCATTGCTATTACACCACCTACTATTGGCGGGATCAACAATAAGTTCTAACAATGTAGAGCTTTCTTTCACGCTCCATGCATTATACCCGATTCTACATTTTCCTTGTGACTCTTCCATTTATGATCTTACTGTATAGTCCTTTAAATAAATCATAAGTTGTATATATATGTTAGTTAAATACAAAATACAATATTTCAATCATAAATTATGCTGCAGCTGATGAGTTTTTCGTTAAGTAATTATATATATGTCAGTTAATCAATAGAATGCAGTATATACATGTCAGCATTTAGTGATCAGTGTTCTAATTGTGCACCAATGTCATATCCACAATCCATGGTAAAAGGCAAGACACAACATGGGGTGGAATTATGCTGGAGCATATGAGTTTTTCTTTCTGTCTCATTCTAATCAAGTACCTGATATATGTTCCTTCAAATATATAGACAACTTAAGAGAAGAACAAGACCATAGTTATCGAAATTGGAGAGAAGGATATCTGCATCTAAATGCCCTTCTCAAACACCACTTTAAATGTTGATTGTCCACTTATAGATTATAAACCCCACTTATAGCTTATTACTCTAGTATGCACTTAATAATTATCCATACTACTCAACTCATTCTTAGATGTGTGCAGTTAATAATACAATAGAATTCGTGTTAGAAAGTTGAATAATACAACAGAGAAAAATATATATCCAACTTCACAGATAAAAAAATTCGGGTAATTAGCACAAACCATCCCTACCTTTAAAATCCATCAAATTAATGAAATCCTTCTAAATGAAGTGGTTATTGAGAACGCCTAAATTTTTAAAGAAACTAATAAAATCTAAGTTGAGGACGCTTAAAGTTTAGTCAATTATATTTTATTTGAGTTGAGAACATTTCAATTTATATGAAGTTTTAGAATCTATTAAACTAAGGGCCTACTTGGGAGCTTCGTCGTAGCAGTTATAAACGTTTTTTAAAGTATTGATTTTGGGCGTTTATAAGTTGATCAATTTTGGATGGTTTTTAATAGCGGTTTTTTAAACACTCCAACCCATGTTTGGGAGTTCATTATCTAACGATTCTAAAAGACGTTTTAAAAAATAACATTACACATATACCCATGTTTAGTTGCAATAATCCTTAGTTGATATATTATTCTTTTAGAAGTCCAGAATAATCTTTAACCTATGTTCCTAACTTAAAATCATTTTCAGTTCAAAAGGAAAATAGCGAAGCCTAAAGCTGTTGAAATTGAAAAAACTTTCCAAGTGGTTGAGTTCTTGAAATTGATTGGGGCTCGATTCAGGGGCGGACCCAGCACCTGGTCAGCCCCTGCGGCCTCCCGTGCTGGATCCGTCGGGAGCTTCAAGTCTTAGCCCAGTCCGCCGTGAGTCGATGCCGTCCGTCGAGAAGGATGAAGAAGGCAGTCGGTTGCAAAAGTTTTTTTTCTTTGTTTTGTTTCAGTTTTTGGGGGCAGCCAGGCGGGCCTTTTTCATCATAATAAGACCCAATGAATTGGGCCAAATTTCAACTCATTTGCCACACAAACGAAACCCAAATAACCGAGCTTCAATTCAAATCGGCAATTGTGAAATCCTAATTCCAAAATTGAACCCAAACTGTAGAGGGAGAGGACGAGCGAGGGCTGCGACCTGCTTGGCGATTGGTTGCACACTGCGAAGCGATTGGCTGCGCTGTGCTGCGCTGCGGTGCGGAGTGTACCAAGCCGAGTCCCTGCAGCTGGCTACTGTCTTGCTGCTGGAGGTCTCCGCCTCTACTCAACATCGCATGTGACTATGAGTTTGCTGCTCCACTCCTCTCTTTGGTTTACTTGTTCAATTTATTAGTTATGTTTTGCAAATATGGAGTCAGGAATATTAATGTGTTTGTGAATTGTGACTTAGTTGTGAATTTGTTTTACAAATTATGGAGCCAAGATGTTTTAAAAAATAAAATTACACGTGTACCCATGTTTAATTGCAATAATCCTTAGTTGATATATTCTTCTTTTAGAAGTCCAGAAGCCACACCTTTAATAATCTTTAACCTCTGTTCCTAACTTAAGCACTGATTTTCTTAGTCCCTTATAAATTGTACCATCGAAAATCAATCAAACAAGTGACAAAAAACTCCCAAACAGGCCCTAAATTGAGAAAACCCCCAAAAATGAATATCGTTAATGATAAAACACAAAAATATGTAATGCTAAATGCTAGATAAGAATATAAGACTCATTTTTAGCCCATGTTTGAAAACAATACTTTTGGAAAAATAAAGTTTTGAATAATAATTTTTCAAAGAATGTGTGATTAAAAAATAAAATAATGTTATATATCACTATGATGATAGAATATTGATAAGTGGCAGTAATGTGATTAAACATTTTCAATTTTTATAAGAGATAGAAAAATGTGAAGAATAATGAATTATCACATAATCGATATTCCATCATCATGATAAATAACGTTACTTAAAAAAAATAAGAAAAATTTTCAAATTTACGTATAAAATATGTTGTGCGAATATACGATTAAAAATAAGTGTTAAAAAAAAAGAGGGAGAGAGTTTTAAAAGTATAATTTTCAAACAGGAGCTTAATTAAACATAATATTTTAAGCACTCGGCTACACATACAAATTTTTTTAACAAAATTAATACAGGGAATTGAACCTTTAGAAAAATCCATATTTTAATGTCACTTGACACCATGACCATTGGTTATATCGCTTGAAAATTATTTAATCATAACAAGTTGCAATTTGGGATTGTAGCATTTTCTTTAGAAACCAAGGTGAGGGATAGCTTTTGCTTATTTTATAAAAAAGATTAATCACAGTTCTGCGCAAATCAATGAGAAAAATCTTAAATTTCAAATTAACAAATTCATGATGTGTTTCTGAGTTGTCTCATATAAATTATAGACATCATAATGCAGAATCATTTGAAAACAAGGTTAGAAATTTATTTAAACAAACTCTACAGATTATAACTACCTATTACAAACGAAATGATGTTAAACAAACATAAATGTAATTCGACGACAATCTCATTACTGCAAATTATCTATTTAACAAAGCAAGATACCATTAAAATTAAAAGTCTTCATCAATCTTGAACACATGGGTATCTCCATTTCCATTCAAACTCGACATCACTGATGCCTTCTGGTATTCACCAACCCTCTTCTCAAAGAAATTCGTTTTCCCCTGCAAACTGATCAATTCCATCCAATCAAATGGGTTTTGCACATTGTATAATTTGCTGTACCCAAGTGCATTCAACAGTCGATCAGCTACGAACTCAATGTACTGACTCATCAGATCACCGTTCATCCCAACCAGGGCACAAGGAAGAGCGTCGCAAACAAATTCCCTCTCAATTTCTACCGCGTCAGCGATAATCCCCTTGACTCGATCCTCACTCAGTTTCATCCTCAGCAGGCTGTAGAGCAAGCACGCAAAATCACAGTGCAAACCCTCATCTCGCGATATTAACTCGTTTGAGAAAGTTAATCCAGGCATTAATCCTCGCTTTTTTAGCCAAAATATTGCGCAGAAGCTTCCCGAGAAGAAAATCCCTTCAACGCAAGCGAAGGCGAGTATACGCTCGGCAAAGGATTCTGAGCCATCGATCCAGCGGAGGGCCCACTTGGCCTTCTTCTCCACACAAGGAACGGTCTCGATTGCGTGGAAAAGCCTATTCTTCTCCTCCGAATCCTTGATATAAGATTCAAGAAGAAGACTGTACATCTCGGAATGGATATTCTCAATCGCGATTTGAAACCCATAAAATGCACGCGCCTCCGAGATTTGAACCTCCTTCATGAACCTTCCGGCAAGGTTCTCCAAAACGATGCCGTCCGAGGCGGCGAAAAAGGCAAGAACGTGCTTAATGAAATGCTTCTCGTCCTCAGTCAATTTTTCCCAGTGCTGTATATCCTGGGACAAATCGACCTCTTCTGCCGTCCAAAACGAGGCCTCTGCTTTCTTGTACATTTCCCAAATTTTGGGATACTGAATTGGAAACATGCAGAACCGATCAGAGTTCGGGGCTAGGATGGGCTCTTCGGGTATTGAAGGCATTTTTGGGGATAATTTGAAAATGGGTTTCTAGGGTTTGGATCAAAAGAAGAGAAAATGGTTTGCTTGGGGAAATATGGGGGATAATGTGAAGTTTAAATAGGGGGAGAATATGAATTTGAACGAGAAAATATGAGCGCGGGATTTGAAATTTGGGAAGAAAGCTTGCGGGAGAATGAACCCTAATTGGGATATTATTGAAATTAAACAATATTAGAGCTTGTTTGTATCCTGTTATTGAGAGAAAAATAGAGTAATGAATAGTATTTTTTATAGAATGTGTGATTGAAAAGTAAAGTAACTTTATTGTTTTGTGTGTAAAATATTATATTGGGTGAATGTGTGGTGGAGAATTTTACTGTAGAAAATAATTTTTTGGATAAATGATAGACAAACAGGGCTAAAAATCACCAAATAATTAATTAATTAATTTTGAAATTGGTTTTCCCGCTGTGGTCCCATACGGTGAGCAATTAGTTTGGAGCGTACAGTGTAAGATAAAGTGGTTTGAATTTATTTAAAAATTTGGACAAAACTTGCGAGGGAAGCTGCTGTATACTGATACAATTAACTGAAATCACTTCAAATTTGAATTTCAGCATGGAACAAAAACAAATCACTATAAAGCATGACTGACACCTGTTAGATTTTCATTTTTGAAAACTAAAGAAATATCCTCCAGTGAAAAAAAAAACAAATTTTCTTAATTTACCACATCGCTGGACGCAAAATTCAAAACTATTAGTTTTTTATTTTTTACAATATATTTGCATTATTATTTTTATTTTGTATTCCACATTTTAATTTAATTGTAATAAATGTCATCACAACTTATTAGTTTTAAACTTTTTGTCGTGTTTTTATCATCTAATTCGCACGTCTTCTCTGACATCTATTCATGAAATACGTGGGCATGCTTTGAAATGTGGAAAAAATATATTTCGTCGAACTTTAGTATTTTTATTTTTTTTTGCTTATTTAAAAATATAAGGGACAAATCAATCTAAAAAAAAATTGGTTAAAAATGAGGTATATATTTTAATAAAAAGGAATAAAAAATAAAATTATATTTAAACATTATTCAAAGTCAAATTTTTGAAATTTTAATATTACGAGAATAATATTTAAGTTTTTAAACTTATTCTGGCATAAATCTTTTACTCCATCACTTCAAAGTCATTTGGATTAAAATTATGTTGGTTTGTTGGTACGGAAAGCTTTGCAATAACTCGAACCAAACACGAACAATAATTTACACTAAATTTCAAGTCATTTATTAGCGATCTTCTTAAGACAATATTTAACCTAATGAGCATACAAGGGAACCAAATTCGCCTTAATTTAACCTAACACGATGGAATAGACATCCGTCTCCCAAAATATAATGCTTCTCCCAAAACGAATATAACACAGTGTTAATTTTGTCGGACAAACCAATGCTTGATAGTACTCTTCTAGAACGAAGGATATCAAATATTATATATTGAACACGAAGCTAAAAAATAATATGAAAATTATTTTAATAGAATTTGGAGAAAGAAATAATTAGAAATCAATTATATGGAATCGATTTAGAGTAAAGAAAATGGAATTAGGAGGGTCCTATTTTTAGATTGTTATGTGTTTCTTTCTAATGATCGCATATTTTGCCAAACTAATTCCAACAATTAGATCACACTATTTCAAGATTGATTGTCTACATTGCTCATATTCAAAAGATCGTGACTCTGTATTATGCACATTTTATGCTTAAAGAGCCGCACCAAATCGACACACTTATGGAAACTTTTCCACTTCACACATTTAAATCTCTTTTAGGGATACCTACAGCTAAGGCTCCAAACCTTTCAAACAGTGGCAAACTTTTCCATTACCTTTCAATCATTACAGTCGTCATCACAAATCTTCCAAATCGTAACAGTTGAGGCCCCAATGACGGTTTCCATTCAATATGTCATTAGTTGACTCAAAAAATTAATTTTGACCACATTTTAATCAATTTTAAAAGGGCAAAACAGTTGTTTAATTTTTTTCCATAAAATCATTAAAAAATTAAATCAAAAACTAAAAAAATAAAATAAATAAAATCAAAAAGGAAAAACTATCTTCTTCGTCAACCCCCAACCCCCTCAACCCAAAACTAGAAATTTGCCACCGACTCATTGTCGCCATCTCCATCGACCACTGCCACCAATTTGTTTTACAAATTGGCCATTAATTGGGAAGTTCTTAACTGATGCGTTCATTGCTTTTCATCCAGGTAGATGGAAATATCTTGATAAATTATTTCTAGGGATTATAGGAAACTTGTTTCTGAGTTTTCCAAAGCTGGGATGTTTGAGAAAAAGGGCTTGGAGTGATTTTGTTGGATATTGAACTAACAAGAGAAGAGGAAGCTCGAAATTTTCATCACATAATAATAATTTTACAAGGTTCAATATATAGCCAAAGTTTAATACAAAATAACATTTCCAATCATCAACTTTTGTACATACTACTACAATGTCATACTAGACAATACATAACTTGTAGTAG
>CAIGRK010014280.1:0-13599 GCA_903798315.1 Fraxinus greggii | reverse complement strand
ATGAGTATAATATTTCGGCTACTTTTAATGTATCTGATCTCTCTCTCTCTCTCTCTCTCTCTCTCTCTCTCTCTCTCTCTCTCTTTGATGCAGGTACATATTTGAGGAGAAATTCTTTTGAAGAGAGAAGGGATGATGTGGGCACTGAGTCGAGCGTATCAAAGTTAAACTAAGGAAAGGATTCGTTGATTATCGAAGGAGGTTGACGACACGATTGAGAGCAAAGAAGGTGAAAGATACGATGTGATTGCTTGTTCAAGTTACGGTGGGCGAAATGTCAAAATTAACAAGCCAATGAACAATTTTCATGAAGGGGTCGATGGTCGAAACCAATTGGAGCATCGTGTTGCAAACAACGGAAGAAGGAGCTACGGAGCTCAACTATGCGACCGCATAGTTGAGATAGGCATGCGACCGCATGCCTATAAACCAAAACCAAGGGGGGCTTTTCAATTGTTCTATGCGACCGCATAGAGTTATACTATCCGGCTGCATAGTTCATTCTGGGAGCTAATTTTTTCAAATTTCGCATAATCTTCTATTTAAGTTAAAACTCTATTTTGTAATATCTTTCGCTATTTTTTAGGCTTAATTCCATTTTTAGCTATGTTTTATGAGTTCCCTATAAATATGACCTATTTAATGTAAAAGACAACATTATTGTTGAGATTTATTGAGAGGCAATTTGCTTTCGAATTCTTGTTCTTCATTGGACAAGTCATGAACTTATCAAGATTCTTGTTGTGGCGTTCAAATCAACCGGGTGAGATTTTCAAATATTTAATCAAAGAGTCAACATATCATTCACGTATTGTTGGTTATTTTGAATCGTATTTTTCGAATCAAATCCAAAACTTTGATTATTTTGGCTTTCATGGTTTGATTACAATCTGATCGTGGATTTCATAGTTCTTCACTGCGTGGGCTCACATCACGACGACTGCTAGTTGAACTCTGGCTCCATATGTCGATGTCTTCATTATTGATTTATATTCAGCTAAAATAAATGGGCAGAGTTTCTTAGTGGATATTTATCCTGTCGGAGAAATATCAGAGCTCCGATTTGACCTAAAGAAATACCCTTAAACTAAATCAAAGAATCGTCTTTCCTTTTCAGCTAAGAAATCGAATTCTGTTGTTAGTTAAAATGTAGAAGGAAAATGGGGAATGAATGATTAAATTTTTAGAAGGAAGGGAACAAATGTTTGGTTTCCTTTGCGAGAGGGATATCTTTCCAACAAAATGAGGTCTGGAGAAGGAGAAAATGTGTGCTGCTGCTGACATGGCATTGACGTAGCAAATAACTTAACATTTAACGTATCACATCATATTATTGTGATCTACATAGGCAGAACTACTAACAGTTTCCATCTGATGATTGGTTGAGATGGACTGAGTAACGTTGAGTAGCCATTGAGAAATGTTCATGATAAATATAGCAAAGTTCAATGACTATTGAAACATTTAACTCTGAAAATGAACAAAAGCCTGTGTAATATGATTTTGAGAAACTCGTAACGTTGATTGGGGGAAATTTTAATGAACATGGAGAGAGGAAAAGGGTTTGGGCAGAAAGGGGAAAAGGATTTAGGTCGACTGATTGAACCGAACGGTCGATTAGCGATGTCGTTGGTGTAATCTGGAGAGGAGAATAGGTTTGTGCGAAGGAGAAGAAAGAAATGAAACCAAAAGGAAAAGGAAAGAACAGTAGAATGAAAAGAAAATGTAGGTCTAGGGAAAGAAACGAAAGAAGAGGAAAAGGAAAAGGAAAATGAAAAGAGAAGAAAATGTTAGGGGAGAGAAAAAAAGGAAAGGAAAATCCAGGAAAAAACTCTTGTGTGAGAGAAATAAGAAAAAATTTCATCTTATACACACACACACACACATACATACAAACTAATAAGAGTGAATCCAAATCACATTGTTCACTCTTTCGTCCAAAACGACGTCGTTTTGGGACCTGTATAAAACAACATCGGTTTGTGTTTTATTTGTATCCAAATTGCCAGAATCTCTCTCCACACAATTTATCTGCAACTGCAAAACACATATATCCATACCTCCCACCAACTCTCATCTCTTCTCTCCTCTGAAATCAAACTTCCCATCTTCACTCTGAACTCAACCATCTCACTCTCCATTTCTCTTCATAGCTGTATCGCTCAATCTTCTCTCTTCCAATTCCAGGCGGTGTAACCCTTGTTCTATCCATGATTTCTCTAGGTGTTTTGAGGAATCAATTTCCATATTTTGTGAACCCAAGTTCTGGGTTTTTGATTGGTAAGTTGATTTATGGTTTTCTTTTTTTAGTTGGAACTACCTCTGCCCCCACATTAATTTTGGTTAGGCTTTTACAACTATAACTTTGTGGCTATTTAAGTTGTGCGCTGGAATTATCTGAAGGTTGAAGTAGCAAACAACCCCTTGATCAAGTAGAAAACCAAAAATCTTCTTTTAAATTTGTTTTATAGTCAAAATTAAGTTAAACAGCATTTTTATTAAAAAAATTTCAAAATTTACAGACAAAGATAGAGTGGTGGGAGAGGCTAATGAAGAAATAAAAGGCTTTAAAGTGCTCTAAACGCCTGATGTGATCCATGATACGAGAGCAAGTACGGGCAATGATCCATTAATCGTTGAGGGAGAACTGATGACTAGGTCGCGAGTGAAACAAGTCAAGGAAACTATATGATCGCTTGCTCCAGCTACGGTGGACGAAACGTCAATCACAACAATCAAAAGTACAAGTTTCATGTTGGGTTCGAGAAAAGAAACCAAATGGATCAAATTAGGTTCAAGCAGCGGACGGTGAAGCTGCTTCGAAAAGCTATGCGACCACATAGCATAAACGGCATGCGGTGGCATGCTTCTATACCAAAACCAAATGGGGATTTTGAGTTACACTATGCTACCGTATAATTCATTTCGAGCGCGAATTTTTCCAATTTTCGAGTAATCTTCTATTTAAGTTATATTTTTTTATATCTTTAGGATTTAAATTCCTTTTCTAGCTAGGTTTTAGGGATTCCTATATATAGAACTCATTATATTCATTGTAAACGAACAATTATTGAGATATTATCGCGATGCTAATTTGCTTTCTTCTCGTTCTTCATTGAATTAATTTTTAACTTATCAAGAATTAATTTCTTTTGACGTTCTAAAAATTCAAGTAAGGTTCATAAGTTTTGTGATCACGGGGTCAAGACATCGTTAGCAATTATCTTGGTTCTTTGTTTCAATAATTTATTGGATCGAGCTTTCAAACATTGATTCTTAACTTTCTTAGGATTGTTCTAATTTATCGTGGGTTCCGTAACTACAATTGCTACGTGAGTTCGCATCAGTTGGTATCAAAGTAAGACTCCAAAAATCAAGATTATATCCTAGTTAATTTCCTTTTTGTTTGAGTCTTTTGTTTTTTTTTTTTTCATTTTTCGTGTTCTTCACTTTTTTTTTTGAGTTTTCAATCCATAAAATACCAAAAAAAATTTCAAAACTTGTTTATGTGCTAATTTTGCATCCAAATCAGTTTCTGTTTCTCTTGATGGTATCTAGTTGAATTTTCGAGTAAAAGAAAAAGAAAATTCGAAAAAAAATTGACAGTAGTATACAAGTTCAATTTTTAGTAAAGAAAATCCCAAATTCAAAAGTGTCTTGTCCGAATTCAAGAAATACCTCTTTTTGAATTCATCCATAGCGTTTCATTCAAATTCAAATTCCTACTTTTTGAGTCAGTTTAGATCACCTTCCTTACTCAATTCTTTGTTTGGACTCCACAAGAGTTAAAAATTTGATTCAGATAGAATTATTTCTTTGAAGCACTTGCAAGATAGAATTGAGTGGAAAAAAGCAAAGTGGTGAGACTAATAGAGGGAAAAAGTCAATTTGAGTGATACACTAGCGTATATACATGAGGCAAATATCAAAATAGATTTAGGATATCAGATGGAGATGGTTCTACTTCAAATGGGAAGGATAATCAAGTCAACATGTCGGATAATGTGATATGGCTGTTCGAAAGGTTGTTTGAGGATGTGAGAGACAAATTGGATAGACAAGATACATTGCCTGCTAATTTATGTCGGGAAAAATTTAGAGAAATTCCTAACGCAAGGAGACAAGGAAGGCGGGACCATAGAGTGGAATATGCTAGTGATTGGGAAGCCGATAGTGATATTAATGAGGATGTATTGATGGATGTTGAGTTAGGAAGAATGAGAGATAGAGGAGTTAGGCATGAAATGAGGGGTAGAGATCTTGTTAGAGATGATATTGATAGAAGTATGGGCAACATCAAGGTGATAATTCTTTCATTCAAAGGAAGGAGTGATTCGGAGGCATGCTTGGAGTGGGAAAAGAAAGTGGAGTCATATTTGACTGCCACAACTACTCGAAGGAAAAGAAGGTAAGAATTGCAATGCTTGAATTTACCGATTATGCTATTATTTGGTGAGATAAAGTAGTAACATCTAGGAGGAAGAACCATGAGAGGCATATTAATACTTGGGAAGAATTGAAGGGTATCATGAGGAAGAGATTTGTGCCTAATCATTATTATCGGGAGCTTCGTCAAAAATTGCAAAGCCTCTACCAATGTTCTAGGAGTGTGGAGGATTATCACAAGGAGATGAAGATTGAGATGACCATTGCCAGATTTTTAAATGGTTTGAATATGGATATAGCTAATGTGGTAGAGTTGCAGCATTATGTGGAGTTGAAAGACATGCTATATGTAGCTATGAAGGTGGAAAGATAATTGAAGAGGAAGGGAATAGTCGGGTTCAAACAATTCTTGGAAACCGAAATGGGACAGTAATAAAGGTGATGGAGCTGCTTCAAAGGGTAGGACTGAGCTACTGAAGGAAAATGAGGAAGTAGCTAGCAAGGCTACACCCAAGGTGGATTCCCAACCATCTAGGAATCGGGATATCAAGTGCTTTAGGTGCTTGGGATAAGGACACATTACTTTTCAATGTCCAAACAAAAGGACGATGATCTTGTGAGACATGGAGAAGTGGCTGGTGATAGTGAGGGTAATATGATGACATGCATAAATTGGAAGAAGCCAGCAATGGTGAGGAAGTTGAGTATACTATGGGAGAGCTATTGGTTACACGGCGAGCTCTTAGTGCTTAAATCAAAGTGGATGACTTGAATCAACAATGAGAACGTACTTCATACGAGTCACCACTTCAACAACAATGTATGTATTATGATTATTTATTGGGGTAGTTGTACCAATGTGGCTAGTACAACACTTGTTGAAAAATTGGGATTAACTATATTAAAACATTCTAGGCCTTATAAATTGCAATGGTTGAATGATTGTGGAGAGGTTAAGGTTAATATGATAGTATTGGCGAGTTTCTCAATTGGGCAGTATCATGATGAAGTGATATGTGATGTAGTTCCTATGCATGCCAGACATATTTTGTTGGGGAGGCCATGTCAATATAAGAGGAATGTAATTCATGACGGGGACAAAAACAGATACATCATTACTAAGGATGTGAAATCTATTACTCTTGCACCGTTGACAGTACAACAAGTGTATAAAGATCAAATTAAGTTGAAAAGTGAGGAGGAAAAAATATTGAGAGAAAAGGGGAGTGAGATTGACCTTTTACAACACGAGAGCAAGATAGAAAATAGTGAGATGACAAAAAGTGAGAAAAAAAAGAGTAGAGCCACAAAAGAGAAAAGTAAAAGAGTCTTGTGAGATAAGAGAAAAGTCGAAAGTGAATTTCTTTACAAAATGGAGTAAGTTGAAGATGACAGTAGTTGAGAATCGACTTATGGTCTTGTTGATTTATAAGGAGTNAAAGAGGAGTGAGAATGACCTTTCACAACACAAGAGTAAAGAGAGAAAAAGTGAGGTGGCTAAAAGTGAGAAAAAAGAGTAGAGCAACAAGAGAGAAAAGTAAAAAAGTCTTGTGGGAGGAAAGAAAAGTCAAAGGTGAATTTCCTTGCAAAATAGAGTGAGTTGAAGAGGGCAGTAGTTGAGAACCAACTTATGGTCTTGTTGGTTTATAAGTAGTCATTCCTCAATCTTGAGAAATCTAACATACCCCTCCCTAGTTTGGCTACTTCTTTGTTGCAGAAATTCGAAGACGTGTTCCCGAAAAACATGCCTAGTAGGCTACCACCCATTTTAGACATTGAACATCAAATTGATTTCATACCTAGAACTGTCATTCCAAACATGCCGACTTATCGGAGTAATCCCGAGGAGACTAAGGAACATCAAATGCAAGTGGAAGATTTGATGAGAAAAGGGTATGTGAGAGAGAGTATGAGTCGATGTGCCGTGCCGTACTACTTGTACAATAGAAAGATGGAACTTAGAGGATGTGTGTCGACTACAGGGCCATCAACAATATACGGTAAAGTATCGTCATCATATTCATATGTTAGATGATATGCTAGATGAATTACATGGATCATGCATATTTAGTAAAATTCACCTTAAAAATTGTTATCATCAAATTAGGATAAGGGAAGGAAATGAATGGAAAATCGCTTTTAAAATTAAATATGGATTGTATGAGTGGTTAGTTATGCCATTTGTACTAATACCTAGCACATTTACAAGATTAATGAATCATGTTTTAAGTGCCTTCATAGGTAAATTCGTAGTAGTTTACTTTGATGACATATTGGCATATAGTAAGAATTTAAATGAACATATATGACATTTGAGATGTGTGCGTGTAGTCTTAAGGCAAGAATAAATTTATGCTAACTTTAAAAATTGCATATTTTGCAAGAAAAATGTTGTTTTCCTCGGTTATGTCGTTAGTGATAAGGGTATTGAAGTGGATGAGGAGAAAATCAAAGCCATCAAAGAATGTTCAACACCCAAAAGCATAACTAAAGTAAAAAGCTTCCATGGGTTAGCTAGTTTAATAGGCACACTTGTCATACCAGTCATGAAAATTATAAAGAAAAGTGTAGGATTTTATTGAGGCATTGAACAAGAACATGCTTTTAATACTATTAAAGATAGGCTGTGTACCGCACTGATTTTATCATTACCTAACTTTACAATACTTTTGAGATTGAGTGTGACGCCTTATGAACAGGTATTGGAGCTGTCTTAATGTAGGAACGAAGACCAATAACTTACTTTAGTGAAAAGCTAAATGGAGTAGCTCTCAATTATCCTACTTATAACAAGGAATTGTATGCACTTGTTCGAGTTTTGGAGACATGGCAGCAGGAGTTTATGATTCACACCAACTGGAGTCCTTGAAGCACTTAAAGGTCAAGTCAAGCTAAACAAGAAACATGCAAAGTGGATGGAGTTCATCGAGATATTTCCATATGTTATCTGGTATAAACAAAGTAAAAAAAAATGTGGTAGCGGATGCGTTGTCAAGGAGGTACGTAATTCTAACGTCTTTAGGTGCTAAATTGCTAGGATTTGATTATGTTTTTGTAATATATACAAATCATATGATAAGGGTGCTATGGATAGATTCTTTAGGCATGATGGGTATTTATTTAAGGAAATAAGCTACGTGTTCCTAAATGTTCAATGAGAGAATTATTAGTATGTGAGGCACATAATGGTGTTCTAACGGGTCATTATGGGTGAAGAAGACCTTAGAGATGTTAAGTGAACATTTTTATTGGTCTAAGATTAAGGTTGACGTTGAGCGGGTTTGTAGTAGACGCACCACTTGTAAAAGGGCGAAATCTAAGATTTTACCACAGGGTTTATAAACTCTTCAAATCTGCAGAGCTTGAGAGAAAGTTGAATGTCGAACCATAGGATGAGTTGCGCTTCTCCATGAAATGTGCATGTAATATGGTATACATGATGGACTTGACTGATAACATATGCACTTGTCATTGATTTTAGTTGTAGAGTTTTCCATGGGAGCATGCAGTCGCAGTGACTATGCATGAATGCTTTGCAACGAGAATATTATGCTCTTCTTATTACACGGCCGATTATTGAAGAGCAGTGTATGTTGAGACTATATTTCCTCTACCTAATGAAGTCGAGTAAGAAATTCCCGACCATATTCTTCCATTTAGTAGTTTGTTGCCACCGTAAGTTGAACCGCGTGGTCCGGACGTCCACGTATGTCTAGAATACCATCTACCGGAGAGTTTCCTCGACCGGTAACATGACATATTCGTCATTTTTTTACAAGTCAGATTCCCCTAAATGAATAATCAATTAGACCGATGTGTACTGATATCACTGTGAAATGAAGGACCAAATTCTACAAAATTATGGTTGAGGGACCTAGAATGCAAATATTTGATAAATGAATAAACAATTAAATATACAATGTTTACTTGAGTTTTATAATATTTACAATTATCTAATAAATGAATAAAAAATTAAATAAACAATATTTACATGAGTTTTGCAATATTTACAATTATTTCATAAATAAATGAATAATTAAATTTACAATATTTACGGATCACGTTCGAATTTATACGAATCACAGAGTAATTTATTTCTCCAAATTTGTATCCATGATTGGTTGATTACATCAACCTTATGTCATATACTCAAATACTCAATATACTTTATTGCAAAAATGCCGCAANTTATCTAATAAATGAATAAAAAATTAAATAAACAATATTTACATGAGTTTTGCAATATTTACAATTATTTCATAAATAAATGAATAATTAAATTTACAATATTTACGGATCACGTTCGAATTTATACGAATCACAGAGTAATTTATTTCTCCAAATTTGTATCCATGATTGGTTGATTACATCAACCTTATGTCATATACTCAAAAATTCAATGTATTTTATTGTAATTATGTCGCAATCACCCCTACAATTGAATAATAACGTGTTAGTCAGTACCGTGTAGCTAAAAACCAAGTTTCCAAGTTAAAAAAATTATAAATACTTACGATGTCTACTGTCTCGCCATTGTCATGTCCCACACGATGGCTAGTCTGTCCTTCACAATTACACCGACTGGGGCAGCCATCAAGGGAACGATCACTGAAAACGGCTCAAAGTTATGTTTGAGCTGACCTAGTATCAGACAGGAATGGTCGGAGTCGTACACATATATTCAGCGTAGACAATCTCCATGATAATGCAGTGATGATTCACGATCACTAGAATATATATGCATACAACCCTCTCATGGCTTTCCCCCACACTAGGCCACATCCCTACAACCCACTCGACCATATATTCGCAGCACGTACTCGTTATCCATAAGTTGAAGCGACTGATACTCAATGATAACGACACGTACGAACTCGGTGCTCAATATGAGTTGGCCGAAATGTCAAAAGATTTTGGATATCTTCATTTCATAAAATTTTTTTTTTATACATATTAAATAATAACGATTATTTCACTTACATCATCGGCGAGCGAAGTCCCCGAAGTGGTAATGTCGTGAAAACACTTACATACATCCGAGATCGTCCTCCCCCTACCATGCGGCTATCTCTGAAAAAAGAAATAGAAAAAATGCTAAAAGAAGTATAGAAGAGTCGCCGTAGTGTACTTCGGGCATAATTCTTCTCCACTCTATCTCGAACGTTTTCCATTGGCAAAGTTCACCTCTCGGAAGAGATTGGGGTACATCCCATTGACGAACGTCCTCCTTTTCATCTCAGCCGTGAAGGGATTTAGGACATACAGAGACGACAATCTCGGCCTCTTGCAGACCATCTGCTTCGGCATGTCAACAACACACCTCTTACCCTTTGTCACGATCAGTGCCTTGTAGTACTGCTATATCGACTCCGAGCACTACGACCTCCACCTCAAGGTCTGATACATGGCTGCGGAGCACTGCAACATCTTGAAGTAAACTCGATATCTCACCGCTCATCTATCGTACCTCCTCCTTCATCTCCCCCGTAGCACTCCTACCTCTTCTCGTAGTGCACCCACCTCCCTTCGTAACATGCCCACCTCCTCCCTCATCTTCGCCATAAATTCAGCCAGAACGTCATACATATCATTGCGCCCATGAGATCCACAGGGGACGTACCCGGATGGAGGAGAAGGAGATCTCTTCGACAGTGGAGCTGTTCCCATCGGGGGCGGAGGGGATCCCATTGGCGGCAGAGGTGATCTTCGATCAACTGGACCGTGCTCCTATACAAATAACATTAAAAAAATATTAACTTAGTTAAAATAGGCTAACTCATACAAAACGATAATCAATAAATTATATTCAATTCTCATACACGATCTCGGTCCAAGATAGAATCGGACATTTGGTCTCGTGGAGTATGCGAAAAGACTAATTCATGCACAAGACCATGACCATCCTTCTCCATCGATGACATCAACTCAATTAGGACCTTAAGCTGACATATTGACATTTCAAGTAGTTAATGATCATGTGATGAAATTTTAAAACGACATACAAAATAAATCTACAATGTGTAATACTCACCTGAGAGTTGTTGAGGATGACTGATATTTGTTTGCCGAAAGGACATCCGTCTGCTCGGGATGCTCGCCAATTATGCATCCAAGGGCAGCGTGTCTCCCATCGCCTGGCAAATAGAGTACCCAGAGGAGGACCGTCTCATATGCCCAGATATACAACATATATACTTATTATATATAAATTTAGCATAAAATTTTTTTAACATTGACTATGTTAAACATTTACTACATTGCCAAGAGCAATCCATATGTATCGTATTTACGCATGGACCTCTTGGGCTTCAGGTGTGATTTGGTGAAGACGTGTACGATATCCTCAAAACATCTTCAGCCCCATGCATAGTTGTTGAAGGCATCGATGTCGTCAACAACTTGCAAATGGAAAATGTCGACGGCACTCTTCTTGTGATGACACCTCATCACGCTCTCAAGGATGTAGACGAGTCCAAGCTTTAATCTATCTAACATATGATCGCACTGCCTGATCGTGCCCATCAATTGGGGTAGAAGCACCGTCCTCTATCCCTGGAAGTACGTCATGTACAGCTTGTTATTTCTCTTAGTGGCTGCCTTATCGCATGTAATCCTCAATCCAGTGATCAGGGCGAACTCAAACATCGAAGTGGAGGGCATTGTCGTCAACTGGCCAAGGAGCGGACATAGCAGTGTGATAAGTGTAGTTTCTACACTTATTCGAGGTCTTAAATGATGATATTTTATTATTATTTAGATAAAATACTACATAACTTGTGTTTTTATTATTCTTTTAGCAAAATACGACCTAAATTGTGTTGTATTGCATCTTGTAGGTAAAACTCAATTTTCGATGAAGAATTGGAGAAAATAATGTAAAGATAGCGGAAAATTGCTCAATTGTATCGAATACAAAAATTGGGGACTGAAACGTAAGTAATCAAAAGTTACGTCGAACCTCACGATGCAGATTTGAGAGTGTTAGACATCAATTAGATGAAGAAAGAAGCCAAAAAGATGAAATATAGTCCAAGTACTATCACATATCAACTTCCCGCAGAAAAAGTTATGCTTTGAATTTTCAGTCTCAGTTTGAGACCTATTTTTGGTATAGGAAATATTCGAATTGGAAATATTGTACTTCTGGAAGATTTGTAGATCTTTAGGTTTTTAGTGCATTTTGAATCACATTAATCGAATATCAGGAGATAAAGTTATGATAAAAATACTGAAAACTGTTCAACTGTCGAAAATTAGGCGAGACGCACGCCCTCACTTGTAGGAGAGGCGCGCGCCCCAGACCAAGACAACCTCAGGCGAGGCTGGCCAAACCCCGAAGCGCGCGCCCTAGGTTGCACTGGCGTACGCCTCAAGGCTAAATGGGAAAAAATCTCACTTTCCTTCTTTTGTTTTGGTAACAATTCAATACAATCTTTTTGACATCTTTTAAATGGCAAACTCGACCAAAACGTGGAAGACCTCCTTGGACCTAAATTTCATCATATTCTACATATTTTAGATACAAAGAAAAAGTATATACATCAATTCAAGGCGAACCAAGGATTTTGAAGATTCAAAGGATTCATTTGACTAGGGAAACTATTATATTTATTGCGCAAATACTTTTATATTTGATAAAAGCTCAAACATAGAATGTCATTCAAGCATATAAATTGGCAGAGAAAATTATAAAATTTATTGAGCAAATACTTTCATTTGATAAAAGTTGAACCATAGAATGTCATTCAAGCATGAAAAAGTGTAATGAGTTTTTCTGTGTTTCAACACGAACAGAATTCGAGGATTTTTTCACTGTTAGACAACATTTAATTTGAATGTGCCATTGGAAATATAAAGCATGTCGGGAAAGTGTTTATAAGCAGTTTAAGTTATAAATAGATAAGAATGAATGGATGATAAATGAGTAGCACCTGTGGGTTCCTAAATTGTAGGTATGAGAATTTGTTTGGATATTAGTAAACATGAGCTACGTAAACAAAAGAAATCCGAGTGAATGGAAAGGAAAAAGCACAAGATGAATTCCAATCTTGATTTACGTAGACAAGCTTTAACATATTTTTATTTTATATATGTTTGTGATTTGTAAATAGTACTTAGCCTTGAATCTCAAATGAATGCACTAAAAACAGCATCAGGTGCTACCGTGGTAACTAAGGGTATAATGCCACCATTCATCAACTTTGCAAGATAAAGAAATATTTGGCAGATGGCTGAGCAGTTCTAAAAAACATAAACAGAAAAAAAATGGCAGCAATTAAGGAATTACACGTTAAGTAAGGAAGAAGATGTACAATTACTTTCCAATGGTAAAATAGCTGTGTATTGGTTAAAAGTTTAAAGAACGGAAATGTAGATTTCAATTAACATTTTTTTTTTCAAATTTTTTTTTAATTTGTAAATTAATAATATGAATTATTTTGAAAGTGGCCTAGATAAAATATCATCATAGTTAAAATCTATACAATTCCAAATCAGGTACAAAAGCACCTAACAAATCCAAATATGAAAAACATGAATCTATGGATTTGCTTGATGTATCCCCCTCTGACCACTTACATATGCCCAGTTAACTTTGATAGGCTGCCCAAACTTGAAAATCACATAATATTACATAAATATAAGAATAAATCTACTCAAACTGGGGAAATTGATAGGGTTTGATGACAGGTGTGGCTGCTTTTTTCTTCTAAGTACTGTCAAATTAAAAAAATGACATGTGTCTCCCAGTTTTAAATTTTGTCACTAAGCCTATTCATATAGCATGGTTGTAAATATAAATGGGTAAACCATGCACGCAAGATTAGTAGAAATTTCAATGCTTGAAACTTACAGATGCCTTCAATTGAGGGTGATTATTGCAAGTGAAGTTGACCTTTAAGACTAAAACGAATGTTCCTATCACTTGGAAATTAAAAGTGGGAAATAATAAGATGAGCGTATGCAAATCTAACAAATTTCTTAAAAGCAGAATCATTAAATAACAAGATCGTTTTCAACAGAAGTACATAGTTAAACTATAAATCAACATCTAAGTGGCAGGATGCAAATTATCGAATTTCAAAAAAAATAAAAAAATAGAGTATTTTGGAAACTGAACGGAGAAATAATTTAAAAATGGATTCAAGACAGATATGTTTGGGGTATGCCGATAGAATAATCATGCTTAAACCCATAGGTAAGATATAAGTTAAT
>CAIGRK010014256.1:0-18565 GCA_903798315.1 Fraxinus greggii | reverse complement strand
TGTAGAGATTTGTCATTGCAACGATTTTGTTACTTTACTAATATCAGAATCATAAAACATAAATCTCTGAAAAGTGCAAAGAGAGAATACCAACACAAGATAGATTAAAATTGTAGGGGCTAATTTTTTTATATAAAACTAAACTAAAAAGAACGGTAAAATTTAGATTAAAATTAGAATTACGTAGATGTATGAAAGACAGTAGTCCTAAGCAAAGACGCCAAAAACTTGTTTATTTGATTTCCCGCAAGTGAACGGGATCGTGAACAAGTAATAAAGTGATGACTAGAGTATCAAATCCACGAGGACTATGTGTTTGATCGAGATAAAATTAATTCCAACTTTAATCGAATAGCAAACAAATTTTGTGATTCCTATTCTAATCCCTAAATTATCGGTTAAACTAATGAAAGTAAGTAAGTGTATTTTTTTTTTCAAATATGTGAGATGCATTGTTAAGATGTTGAATACCCCCTATATTCCTTTTTAGTGTAACAATTAAAGTGACAATTTGAAATCATTCATGTTGGTCACCGGGCGGCCGCCCGACCAATATAACTGGGCGGCTGCCGAGTTATAAAACTTTCGGTAATTTTCTTTTCAGCCATTTTCTTCATTCTTTCTTCCGTCTTGGTCCTTCACATCAAATTACTTCAATTTTAGTGCTTCAACTTTTACTCAAATGCATATTAGTCCTCAAACTTCCGTTAATTGGCCGATTTATCATTATTTCTTTTCCAATTGCTTAGAAATAGGTCCAAAACTAAAGTAAGATAAAAATAACATAAGTTAAGTAAAATGCAATAATAAAATGATACAAAAGCTTAGTAATATGGCTCTCGAATAAGTGCACAAAAATGCACTTATCAACAATTTTGATGAAAAAGTATAAACCAAGAGTGAGTAACTGGACTGAAGCAAAATATATTAAACTAGGCTTCTTGGTAATCAAAATAATTGAAAAGAGATTCGAATAAATCATCTTTTGATGCATTATCTTCTCTTTCCATGATTCATGTCTTGGGTCTTCAAATGATAGTACCCTTTGAATCGAAATTTTTGAAAAATCAATTTGATTTTTCTTTTACTGATTTTGTATATGAGTTACTATAGTCGATCCAAATTTAATTAGGATGGCTCCATATTAAGCTCTGGATTTTTTTGATATTTTTTGGCATAAATTGAAAATTTGTAGGGAAAATGTTTTGAAGGCATTCGTAAAGAGATGAATACCTATGAATCAAAGATGGTTTCATCTCGAAAACAGGAATATGAATAGGTTTTGTAAAACATTGAAAAGATAAAGGAGAATTGACATCTGATAATTTTCCAGATCGTATTTGGTGAGCTTTTCAGAAATTTGAAGGGTTTTCTTTTGAAATATTTTTCTAAGTTTGTGGATGAGATTTTTTTGGCTAAAGTAGCTTTTTGAGAAGTAGAAGAGTTATGCTCAGCCTATTTGGAGCCTTTGAATGAATTTTGGATATAATCATCTATTGGACAAATAGAAATTGAAATCTTTTTCTTATCCTTCTTCTTTGAGAAACATGATTCTATATTTTCTTCTTTGAATATTTCACTCAATTTGAATGTCTTTCTAATTTTTCTCACAATTCCCTCTCTTTTGTAAGAACTCTCTTGTGAGGAATTCTGCAAGAAAGTTTGAAAATCCTAGTATATATAATATTTCAAAATCAAAACAGGAAAATATTGCCTGCCACCGGACAAAGATTTGTTTGGAAACAAGATTTTTGACATCCTTTCGTAAGACATCTTTGGATGCTTTACAATATAATTTTAAAATAAACTTTTTGTTTACTAAATTATCTTGAAATTTTGAAATACATATAATAATTGACAAAATTTCTTTTTTGATAGTTGAATAGTTCTTTTGATGGCCAGTCCAAACACTAGAATGAAATCGAACCAACTATTCTTGATTACACTCTTTTGGGATCTGTTTGAGGACACCACCAAAATCAATATATGACGCATTAGTTTCAACAATAATGCAGTAGGGTCTAAAATTGATAAACATGGAATGCTTTTCATAGCTTTTTTTGACATTTTGAATAGCTACTGTCTGCTCGTGACTCCATGGGATCGGGTTCTTTTGTAATATTTTGAAAATGGGTGCACATAAGATTCTTATCTCTTTGATAAAGTCTCATACATAATTGACACATCCTAAAAATACTTGAAGACCATTTTTGTCTAAAATTTCATTAGAAATTTATCTGTGAAATCTAAGCTTCTTTGCATTGGTGTAATGGCTCCTATATGATTGATATGTACTAAGAACCTAATACTTATTTGACATAAACCATTATTTTTGATGACATGAATGAATGTATTGTGATTTTGATATGTTGTTCTAAACTTTCAGAGAATATTAAGACATCATCAATATAAACAATAATAAAATTTGAATATAGATTGAAAATATCATTCATAATTTTTTGAATTCTGAAGAAGCATTTTTAGGTCGAATTGCACGACATTCCATTCATTTTAACCAAAAGGAACATTGAAAGCAGTTTTGTATCTGTCTTCTTCTTTAATTTAAATTTGCTAGAAACCTAACTTCATATCAAATTTTGAGAAGACTACAGCTTTGAACAACTAGTTCAAAAGATCTTTCTTTTGTAGTAATGGATATCTAATTTATTGAAAAGCTTTATTTAGAGGTTTGTAGTTGATGATAAGACGAGGGGCTCCTCGTTCAATCTCATCAAAATTATTGACATAAAATGCCGAAAAGCTCCAAGACAATTTACTTGGTCGGATAAGTTTTTTATTCAGTAAATCATTGATTTTCTTGATATAGTAATCAAGCAATTCTTTGTTCATTTGAATAGGACGAGATTTGGTAAGAATATTAGATTCATGAAAATCATGTATATAAGGTAGGGACACCACATGTTTTTTCCTATTCCAAAAAACGTTTGCAATTGTGGAGCATATCTTTTCCTCTTTACGCTTCTGAAAAAGAAATAATAGAGGAATCTTTTAACTATTCCTCGATTATTTGAAATGTAATTTCTTCTTTTAAAAATTGTATATGTTTTTTCTTGTAATTAATATTATTAATAATTTTTGAAATAGAGGTTTCTTTCAAAGTGTTGACTTCTTTGTAAGAATGGGGATTTGTAAACTAGAAAATAACTTCTTGTCCAAAAATATTGGTACTAAATCTTTTGAATCAACTTGAAAATGATAAATTTGAATAATAAAAGGAGTACCAAAAATAACTTCTTGGTCAAGATTTTTGACAAGATAAAAAATATTTTTAAAACAAATATTTGAATTACAAACATGAGCTTTTGAAAATTTGTATTGAATATTAAGTTTCTTTCCACTGGCTCCATAAAGGCGTTCAGTGGTTTTTTCGAAATATTTTGTAGGGATTACGATCTAGTTTCAAGTTTTAATTCTTTATTGATAATAATAGTCATTTTGCAATACCATTCTTGAAATTGAATTCGACTAATAACATTAACATTTTCTTCTTCAATTTGAGGAATATCAAGATTTTTTGAAGATTGAGAAAGAATGTCTTCTTCATCAAAAGAGTCAAATTCATTAACGCTTTGATTCTCTTGTTTTATTTTTGAGAGAACTACTTCCATACGGATATCTTTCATTTGTTTTTGAACAATGGAATTTTAAGATTTCATCTCATTGATTTCTGATCTTAAATCAGCAGTAGAAGATTTAGAAGACCATCTTTGAATATGTTCATAATATTTTTAATACTACGAGACTCATCAAAAACATCATTAGCTTTTGAAGGGAGAAGAGATTTGAACTTTTTCTTTAATTGAGGGTTGTCAATTTTTTCAACTATTTCTTGAATAAGTTCATCTTTTTTGGTAAAAAAATTTACATCCACAAAGTTCTTTAAATTGATTAGAAGAGAATGGGGACTTAGAACTAGTTTCAGTATTAGAATCTTCTTGATGCTCATAAACCATTTCTAATTTAGAATCAGAAGATTCTTCTTCTAAAGAATTGATTATATTAAGAAGTTCAAGTTTAATATCTTCATCAATTTGAAAATTATTAATCTTGCCTTTCATAGGACATTTATTGAAATAATATCCTATCTATTTGTATTTCCAACATCTAACATTTTTTGAAGATTTTTTCTTTGAAAATCATTTTCTAGAAAAATTTGAATAAGAAGGTTTTTGAAAATATCTTTCTTTTTTAAAATTCTTTTTTCTCTTATAAAATCTTTTTCTTTTTAATTTTGAAGAAGAAGTCGGATTAATTTTCTCAAGGTTATATTGTTCACAGAATGATCCTAGCTCTCTACGGCTTTCAGGACTTTCTAATTTTAATTTGGCGTTGAGTTTAAGATCATTGCAAAGTGCACGACATTCTTTGTTGACAAAGTGAATAATTTCTTCATATCTAAGCTCTCCATATGGAATATCATCTTTGTACCGACTTTGATAGAGTTTCTAACTCTTTTTGCACTGAGTTTTGGAAACCCATATATGAATATTTCTTTCTAATAAAATTGATGGCAATCTTCACGTAATAAGACACTAATTAAAAACATGTCTTTATACCATCGAAAATCATAGAATTTGGAACAACGAAGATTCATGAGAATGTCAGATTGTCTGTTGAGTACATCAACAGGTGTTTCGATGAAATGTTTGGTAACACTGTAAATAAAAACATCGAAACTGTTATTTTCTATATATATATATATAACTAATAATAATAATAATTGTGGAGGTAAATGGCGCACCTTTTTGCATGCATGATTGAATTTCTAAACTCAAATTATTTTAAATATTTTAGTATAATTTGTTTTGCGACTTTAAAAGTAATGACCACTTCTGAATAATAAATTCTTCATACGAACTTTGACTTGTGAATTTACAAGTAATTAAACATTAGTTTGGCAATTTATTTGAAAATAATTTTTTTCTTAAACTTATTTTCAATCGCACTATTGAATTATGTGGATTCGTAATTTTTTTATTTCTTAATCACGCATTCTAAAAAAAAATACTGCAGAAAATCTCTTTCAAATAAATTTTAAGTGGATTAGGCATTATATTACAAGTCGATTTAAAAGTAAGTTTTACTCAGGGCAAGCTCCATTGGTCACTTGACTAATAAAATGGTCAATCCTCCACAGCATAATTTAGGAAAAATTGTAATTGAGGTCCTCAACCTTACTAATAAATGTAAATGGGTTATATCCCTAAATAATGAAAACGGAATTCGCAACATGCTCAAACTTTTTGAAAGTCAAATGCTTTCAATGTTTCAATTTGAATATTTGCTACTATCATCAGGGACGGACCCAGGACCGGATTACATGTCGGACTAATACGTAAAAAAAATAAAATTACAAAAGAAATTTTGTTTTTTCATAAAAAAAAAATTCTACTAAAAAAATTAAGGGCTTGTCTGGTATGAATTTTTTGCCTGATTTTAACCATTTTTCTGAAAGTTGGAAGAGCACTCAGCCGAAATTTTTGACCATCCATCTCTCATATGGGGCCTACTAACAGTCAATGTTTTAATTAAAATCTTTGGAGAATCATCACCAGACAAGCTCTAAATGGGCTTAGGCCCTCCTAAATCCGTCACCGACTATCATCAAAATCCACAAGACTATTCTACCTATGCTCGCATCAAAGATTTGGAAAAATCGCTATACTCCATCCCATCAGGGGCTTTTAGTTGCCTCGTCAAAATTTTTAGAGTTATTCATCCGCATAGGTTTTACTTTTCTAATATAGATTTGGAAAACAAGGCAATAGATACAAAATTTGAGTACAAGAAAACAAAAACGAAAAGACTTGCAAGGAAAAACAAAGAACGAGAGAAAATTATGCCTTGTTATAGACGCAAAGATAATGTATTTTATTTTTAATTTTTATTTGTATCATCTTGCAATCATTTCTTTGGTTTATTTCATCAAACTATTGTAAACCATTGGATCTCTCTCTCTCTCTCTCTCTCAACCTGCATCAATGGCGACTCACAGAATCCATGGCCTAAACCTCTGCGGAGTTCTCTCTGAAACAAAGCGCATAATCAGTGCCCACTCTCGCCATTTCTTAGCACTCTCCGTACTTTTCCTTCTTCCCCTCTCTTTTTCCGCTGTCATCTACCCAACTCTTCAAACCACTTTTTCGGATCCCAATTCCTCCGTTCTTTCTCACTTTCACCGATCCCTTTACTTCTTTCTTGATAATACGGTTTCAAATCCGCAAAACCCCCATCTCTTCCTATTCCCGCTTGTGTATACTGTGTTCGTTTTTGTTTTCACGCTATTAGCTACGGCTTCCGTCACTTACAGTGCTTTCCACGGGTTTTACGGTAGACCCGTTAAATTGGTTTCATCACTGAAATCAGTTTTGTATTCGGTGCTACCCCTTTTTGTTACTTTTGTTGTTATTGATGTAATTGTGGCTTTGATTGTATTGGGTTTTGGGGTCTTTGTGGGTTTGGTGTATAAAGGGGTAAAGATTTTGGGGTTTGAAATTGAGTATGAATCGAATTACTCTCTGGGGTTTGCTGTTTTTTTCATGGTTTTGCTTGTGTCCGTTCTGATTTACTTGACGGTGGAGTGGTCATTGGCTTATGTGGTTGTTGTGGTGGAATCTAAATGGGGGTTTACACCGTTGAAAAGGAGTGCACGTTTAATAAAGGGAATGAGATGGGTCGCTCTAGCAATGATGATGTTGTTTGGGATCTTGATAGGGCTTTTTGCAATGGCGGCCTCGTCTTTGGTTCTGAATGCTGGATCAGTTCAAGGAGGGTGGCTTAGCTGGGCTTTTGTATTGCAGACAGTGGTGTACTCAGGTTTTATGACTATATTGATGCTTTACAGTGTTGCTGCACATACTGTGCTGTATATGTACTGTAAGGCCATGCACGGGGAATTGGCATTTGATATTGCTGAGGAGTTTGCTCGCGAATACGTCAGCTTGCCTTTCGATGATGGGAAGGTTCCTCATGTTGTATATGTTGTACCCCATTAATGAGCTTGAGGTTGGTAGCTTAAATTCTATCTGAATATTCACTTGACATCTGGTAGTCTCATCTTATCGTACCCATGTTTAATAGTATCTATGCTCGTGTATGATTATGTAGTACGAGAAATGTGGAATCTTATACTCGTATATCCTTGAATACATGTAAAAGAAAATAAACCAGTGATGCTGTCCATTGCTTTTGAATGTGTATACTTTAGCTTTATTGTGCTTTATTTTAATGGAAAATAAATTACTCTCTTTGTATTAGATGGATAACTCAACTAGCCTTTTGCAGTTGGAATGTCTTGAACTCGTATAACTTCAGTTTAATTGAAATTTTATGGTGATCCTAAATATTCTATCAGATGCAAGGTATTCTTGATTCAAGTATTTTTGGTGAGCAGAGTTCTAATATATATTGTAGTGAAATAAGAAAAAATTCAGCTTTGTCTCTAGGCGGTTGAATGAAATGGAGGTAATATCTCAACTGCATTCTATTCTGGTATCGGTGTGTCTAGTTTATTTACTAGGAAAATATCAGTTTAACCATCCTTTCAGTTTGATTAGAACTATCGGTTTAGCATTTAAATTTCCATCTAAATTATTATATGACCCAATAGGTCCTGTAAAAAAAATTGTGTACATTGATTCCATTTTGCAGCTTCTTTTCATATGGAGTAATGGTGTTGACATTTCAGATGAATTCGAGAAAACAGAGATTATTAATGGTCCATTCAGGCGCTTATACTATGTTTGATGGCGTAGAATTCAACTCATTGGAGATTCTATTTACCAGAGCTTTAATTCCATGTTTCCGAAAATCATGCTAATCATTTTGTTGCAGCCTATAATGCATCTGACCCAATGAGTTCATATGTATGTCGGGTAAAAGTCAATGCAGCCAAAACTAGGTAGGTTATCTTGTCAACCCCATCTCCAAATGGAAGTGAATTTTTGAATTTCTTATAACATATGAGAATCTGGTTTCATTGGGGATGACATGAAAGGATTAATAGCTATATTCATGATATGACGTGTGCACGAGACTTGACTGCTCCCACGTGAGGAGATGGAGTTCATGAGATGCTCCCACATGAGAAGGACAGAGCATTCAACTTTTATGGTACTCGAACAATGATTATTTCAGTTCTTGAAAATCACATCTAGAGAGCCAAGCTCGAATTTAAAAAAAAAAATTCTAGCATAATAGCATTTCCGAACTATGGAGTATTCAATATGCCCTTTCACTATTGAATTGAAGTGTATTTAAAAGGCAGGACCTCTATTTAAAGCATGTCTTGTTGCTTTTTTGGTGAATTACATTACACTTGACCTGATTAGCTAACCAGCAGATGATGATCAAGTTGACAAGGACTGTGTACCAATTACATTCAACTGAATTTTGAGAAATAGTTTTTGGATTCGACCTTAAATTTTACAAGAAGGTGTAGTTTGACAATAAGGCATAATTTATTGTTATTTAGGTGAACAGGGTCTTTTGCGCAATCTTCAAGTCATTTCACTGCAAGCAGATGCTTTAAATTGAAAACGTGTGTCCTCAACAGGGGCAACATTTTTCTTTAGATTATTCTACGTGTTCTTCTGTGTTCAGTTTTCTGAATTGCCCATCATTATTTTTCAATTCGAGCCTAAAGACGAAGCTAATCTTCCTCAGTAGAAATATAAATGCAGCAAAATAGAGGGTAACCACAAATTTAGATGACCATTCCAGTAGCATCTTATCATCTACAGGGTCAAATCTGGACCTGAGAATTCAAGAAATTGACGAGAAAACACTGAAACAAGTAAATCTATGCAAATAAGGGACTTGTCTATTTACAGGACGAATATTCATTTGATGATGCAGCAAAAATAGAATTATCGTAACTTTTCGCACACGCCCCTTTACAGGATTTATCAACATTTTCGAACCAAAAGTTTCTAAAAGCAATAAACAAAGCAATTGAACAAGGCAAATCAAGTGGCCAAATCTATTTAAACTAGGACAACAAATGAAAAAATCTTTACGATTTGAAGGATGTTTCAACTTTTCCTGTGATTCGACAGGGCAGATGAAGATGGTGGCATAGTCTGTTTTGTGACTGTCCTGTCATGCTCTGAGGGAAACAGAAGGCTACTCCAGTTAGTCGATCTCTGAACAATTCTGGAGGGTATTTGGTCACTGTCTTCCCCACCCGATGGCTCATATCCATCACTAGTAGATCTGGAGAATGGGATTGCCTTTCGAAAAGCCATGCCAGATGTTGACAGCCCAAATTGTCCTGCTTCTTCTGCTCCTGATGAGGAAACACGGAAAGGGTGAATATCGGGAGAATCTAAGCTACTCTCCGGAGAAGAAGCAACAACGTGAGCTGAGCTAGGCATAGCTCTGCTCGTTCGGAAAGCACTTCGAGCTTCATGTTGAAGAGAGACCAAACCAGTTGATGTCTCAGGAATCACATTACCCCTATTGTTTTCTGCATTTTCATTTGAAATCTTGAAGTGAGGATCAAATGGCATGTCAGTAGGAAGGCGAATCCGTTGGCTACCCCGTTTTCTATTATTATCAGGTCTGGGAGCCATTCGACGTCCACCACTGCCAAACCTACTGTCAGTTTCAAGGGAATATGACCCATCACGTCTCGTTACGGGCTGCAGAATTTTCGACTTCTTTCTTGCCTCTGCAGCAGCCTTTGAAACCTCTTCTGCATTCAATCTTGCCAGTGTCCATGGACTGATCTTTACAGCTGCGGGATTCTTTTTCTTGGTCGTTTCCTCCATCGCTGTCTTTCTCCCTAGTGAACTGACAGAGACGTTGTCTGGAGGCACTACATCAAACTGCAACATAACCAGTATTTTGCACAATATCAATAACAAGTGATGGATATTGGTAGTGGCGGATCCAAGAATCCAAGTGAGCACAGGCGGTCACTAGATAGCTGTTCAAGCAGCCGTCGAGTTGCCGCCCAGTATAAGGGAAAAAATAATTTCCGACAGAGCCAGCACGGGTGGCACAGGGACTCACCAAGTGCTAGCTCCATCCCTAGATATTGGAACCTAACAACAGATTCAAGTGCCTTCAATTTTTCGCCTTCTAATAATTGTGAAACCAAACACAATATGGTGGCATATATTATACCTGATCTTCAACAAAAAAGCGTGGTGGTGTGCACCATGCAACACGGTGGAAGGTGTTAAGGGAGCTTGCACTGCTTAAACCAGTAAGAGAGCTCCGGGGAGACATCTGAGGACTTTGCTGACCTGCGGCAGCTAGTTGCTCTTGTTCCCTCAAAGCTATAATATAGTCGTATGTGCTAATTCCCTGTCAACCGAACATAGTATATATCACCCAAAAATTTACTTCATTAGCATTCAATTTTTCCTTATCATTAACACGAAAACTTGATAGGAAAAGGAAAGTAAAGGCTAACCTTCTTTATGAGAAGAATGTGAAAGAAGAACAGCTGAGTAAGCGGCAAGGTTGCAATCATAGCCAATATGGTGCATACTGCCTGTTATATGTAAGCTCATAAGTAAGGCAATCGAAAAAATTGTAAAGAACTTCAATAAATTTGACCTTACAGAAATGAATCGCAAAGCATTTACAAAGCTCCCAAGTACGAAATAATAGAGTTGAAGTGACAACAATGTCATGGGAACTTATAGAATACTCACCACAACAATCACAAAGGGAACCACTGTGAAACTACTTCCCAACTTGGAGCTGATGTCCGCAGAGTATGTCTTTCTCTCGATAAAACACCGTACGAGTACAAAGATTCCAGTGGACCATTGAATTATAAGCTGCAATCTCAAATCATAGGTGCACAAACCATGTACACACCTGTCAATAATCAATTAAATAAAAAGTAACTTGAACATGAAATAGTAACTTTTTGAGACAGCTTTCAGGGTACACAAATCCTCTTTGGGAAGAAAATTCGGTTACTAATATCATTTAATAAAGAAAGAATAATCTAAATAGACAACGTTAGGCCAAACCAGGAATTTGTCACCAAAATATCTGGATTACAGAACACAATCACGATGAAACCGGGTTCAGAAAGTGGGAAAACAAGATAGGTAGCAGATTTTTTTCATTGGTTCAAGAGTTAGACTTGGTTAAATTACCGAGCTTCGTTACAGTAATCAGAATTAGGACTAGTGAAGAGAGTTAACAGATAAAGTATAGAATTCTAAGTGTAAAAAAATGAAATCTGTAGGATCTGCAGGTTGTTGTCAAGATCACAAGATAAGTAATAAAGGGGCGAGCATATACCAGGAGAAGGGCAGACACCATGAGTGTAAAGAATTTTCGATAATTCCTTCTTCCTATGCAATTGTTGAGCCACTGCAAAACCAGAATGAAGAAATTGTTTTAGTTCTCACAACATGGTAAAGTTTCTTCAAGCTTTAGATTATGATGTACCCTGCAATGATGATCGAACCGATCAACACACTTGTCACAGACTCTGCAATGCTTGCTGTACTTGAAAACCTGCAAATGGGAGACAATTCTAGTCATATAGTTTTAAAAATCCTGTTAAAGAAAAAGGGTTCAAATTTCCCCAAGTCGTAAGCACTGATCTGTTTGGCCACAAAATCAGGTCACAATTGTCAGGATATTTTACAAGAGAAGATATTAAACGGGCACTTATTGCTTCTTCAAATATGTTCGAGGATTGTAGGATGGTTATGTGACAAATCTCACTTCGAATCCATTTGATTTCATATGTAAACTACTCACCTCTACTTCACACAAATTACAGTAGAACATGCCATCTTCGCTCATTTGTCGTTCGGAAGATTCTTCATCTAAGTTACGTACATAAGCACAAGGTAACAAAGCAAGGATTGAGATAAAGCAGGAGACTTGACGGGACGGCATGTTCTTCTTATCACTTTCAGAAGTACATTCAGCTCTTTTATCGATACTGATATTACTTTTATCGAAAACGTTTTCTCCTGGTATGCCTGCACAGGCATCTTGTATTGAAGAAGTTGATTCTGCACCAAGTTTAGATTCGTTCAATCCGACATTCTTTTTGCTGTCGCGAATTTTAAGATATTTTTTGGACCTAAAGACTCCTGGATCTGCAGGATCAGCCGCAGCGCACCAAATGAACAGGCTGAAGACACTTATGATCTGAGAAAAGATAAGATAACCATTCAATCATATATCTTGAAAAGAAACTAGGCGGATAAAGAGTCGGAAAAAAATTCATTTCTAGATAATTTGCAACTAATTGACTTCCCAATCACATTGTAATAAACAGTATGCAGACATTAATAAGAAGAATGATAAATTGACAGGACAATCCCTTATCAACAGTGGATTTTAAGGCAAATCAATAATCCCAAATTAAAAACATTATCAGTGCCAAGAGTTTTCAAAACAATGGAAGAATCCAATCTTCACAAGAATGACACTGAAATTCTCAAATGAGGAACTAGTGGCTCTAAGAAATGCAAAAAGAAAAGTTTAAAGGACAAAAAATTAACTTTTCCTATGAAAAAGAAGAAGAAAATGTGAAACGGAAAAAAAAAAATATTATGAACAGGAAATTATTTCAAGAAAATTTCAGAATCAGGGGTCAAAAGCGCGTTCAATCAGAGAGAAAATACAGTCCACAAGTGAAATCACAGATCTCACATGACAGAGGCAAAGAAATTGAAAAAGGGATGTAAATAATTCTTACAAGAGGAGTGTAAATCCCCATCACTATGTATTGAAACAATTGTTTTCCCACAAATGGAGCAAAGAAAACATAGAAGGAAAACCCCAATGCTAGAAATACAGCAGCAGCTACCACCTGCACATATACAGACCAAAATCAGGCTTGGTAATAAAAATATAAAATCAAGAAAAAATAAGCTTCAAGGTACAAAAATTAAGAAAACTCATGGGGCAGTGAAGAAGAAAAATATACCTGGAGAGGATGGTAAGGAAGCTGCCATCCATGTTTCCTCATTGTGATAAATTGAAGTTGCAATAAATGGAAAAACTTCCAAGAAAAAGTAGAAATGGAGTTGGTTTTACTTCCTCTTTCCAGTATTCAAGCTAGTTTTCCCTTATTTTCAGGTAAGAAATTTACATTACTGCTTCATGTAGACTTTTGGTGCGTCTTATCAGTGGAAAAGAAAAAAAAAATAGAAAAAAAGAAAAACACCAAGAATGAGCTCAATTCTAGCCCACCTATCCACCTATCCACATACTGATGGTGAATAGACAGAAAGAACAGCTAAGGAAGGGCCTTTGCCTTCGCATTTAGGGCGGAAATGGGATTAGAACAAATGGTTTTTCTTTCTTCTTGAAAAAGTCTTTTGCTTGAGGCAAGCAAAGCAAAGATCTTGGTAGAGATAGGGGTAATGTGGACTGTTTTTGAAGACTTATATTTACCTCCTGGCAACCAAACTTCTACCTTTTCCTTTTGTTTTCTAACATTGGCCTGTCAGCAGGACAGGATTATACAGCCAGTTGTACAAATAGTAAATTTCAACACGGATTTTGATACTTCCCCCGTTTGCACCCAATTTATTAAAAAAAACAATTTATTTTTTTTCGTTTCAACCACACATTCTTCAAATAAAATAATATTACACAAAAATCTAAAAATTTTTATCACTTTTTCACTACACATTCTTCTATCAATCACTATTCTAAAATTTATATTCCCATTAAAATGAATGGCAAATATACTTAATTTCCGAATCATGGTACATGTACAACATCCTATTTGATATCATTGTATCTATTCATTTAAAAAAATTATTTTCTACATCATATGCTAGAATTTTGACAACACATGATTGTCAAACAATATTGTACACTTAGATTTATTCTTAATATTCATATTTAGCCTTTGTTTGATTCTTATTTTTTCAATGAATATTTTTCTCTTACTTCTTTTCAACCGTATATTTTTCAATAAAATAATATTGCACGTAAATTTAAAAAAATTCTTTCATCAATCTACTATTACAAAATGTATTTTTAACATTTTAGGGTGTGTTTGTCTCCTATTAATAAGAAAAATAAGGTAATGAATAGTATTTTTTGAAGAATGTGTGGTTAAAAATTTAAATAACTTTATTCGTTTGTGTGTAAAATATTTTATTTGGTGAATGTGGTGAAAAATATTACCGTAACAAACAATTTTTTGGAATAATAGTAGACAAACAGGAGCTTATTGAGGTCAAACAAACTCTTATTTTTAACCATACATAATAAAATATTTTGAACATAAATTCAAAATTTATTTCTACTTTTTAGTTATACATTCTCTAAATAATTATTATTTCAAACTTAACCGATCATTTTGACACATTTATATACATCGTACTCACTTCCTTACCCATTTAATAAAACTCGAATCCTGATAGCTTGGTAGTGGAGATTCTTGTTGTTTAAATAAGAATCCAAAGAGAGACAAAAATGTTTAAACATTTATTTGTTCGTGGGATGTGGGGAGGTAGTTGATTAGGGTTATACGATATGGATGAGCCGCATCCTTGACGGCCTCCACCCGTCCTGCCCTGAGCCTTGGTGAAGGAGGTAAATCGCAGGTTATACCTCCAAGGGTACAGGGTGGAAGGCTGCTTGTACACTTCCACTTACCCAAGGGCCAAATCCATATTTCACGATACGANATTTATTTGTTCGTGGGATGTGGGGAGGTAGTTGATTAGGGTTATACGATATGGATGAGCCGCATCCTTGACGGCCTCCACCCGTCCTGCCCTGAGCCTTGGTGAAGGAGGTAAATCGCAGGTTATACCTCCAAGGGTACAGGGTGGAAGGCTGCTTGTACACTTGCACTTACCCAAGGGCCAAATCCATATTTCAGTATTCGAGCCCTTGACGCGGCAGCCTCAAGCAAAGTTGGAGTTTTTCCACCTTTCCCTTTTACCACTTGGAGATGTGTCATGGGGGCAACTAGGGTTATACGATAGCCTGGACGATTCTTTTATAAAGAATTTTTTAGAAGTGCTTCACTGAAAAGTTCTTTTATGAATATGTGGTTGACAACTAAAAAAACTACGGTAAAATGTGAAAAAATAAATTTTTAAAAGGATGTGGCAAAAAATTAGTATGAAAGAGAATAATTCTTAAAGAATCAAAATCAAATAACGACTTAATATACAATACATAGTATTGTCAGATTCTCATATTTTTGTATTCAATCTTTGTTACATTGACATAATATCATCTGATATTCTGTTATTAGATTGTTTAAAAAAGTACTCAACTTTTGTACTCAATCATCTGTTATCACACTGCATATGTCAAATAGATAGTCAAAATCATCTGAGAATGGCTTAACTCTTTTGCATTTATTTGAGATCATCAAAGAATATTAATCGTGTGCAATTCTTGCATGTGGCGTGTAAAAATGTCAGTCGAAGAACCCTATGGATTGTTTCACCCAAAAAAAAAAATGTCAAAGAAAATGTTAAAATATGAAAGTAAAAAGTTCTAGTACGTGGTTAAAAGTATGTTGCCCCCTTTTGGTTTGAATTAAACCCCGTTTGAAATTCATTAATTTCTCATTCTATTTCTCTTTCTTCATTTCAATCACACATTCTATTAATAAAATAATATTACGCATAAATTCAAAAATTCTCCTTACTTTTTAACCACACAATCTTCCATCAATCACTATAACAAAAATTATTTTTCTTCCAAAACGGGTGTCAAACAGGGGCTAAAATGAAATTTTTAATAAATTTCGAGAAAAACTGATAAAATATATGATTGAAAAATTGATAAAAAAAAAATAAACGAAACAGGGTCTTTGTATCTCAAACAAAAGACAATTTGAGTGACAATAAGTGAGGAAAAAAGTGAAAAAGAATGAGGAAGAAAAATAGCTCATGAATGACAATTCTCAAATCATCAATGTCGGTAAATTATAAAATAACAAGAACCCATTATTTTTCTAGTGGTAAAGCTTTCATTTTTACGAGACAAAATCATCCTTGTCCATGTATTATGTTATATCTACATCATGTATAATTTATTTTTTTTTCAATTTTTTTCAATCAAATCAAAAATAAACTCAAAAATTTTAACAACTTTATTAATTTTTTATATGAAATATTTGGTGGGGCAATATTATCCCTATTGTCTTGTCTTATTTGATGTTGATACGACCAAATCTTGGTGGGTACCAAACATGTGGTCTTTATGGCTCGAACCTTGTGTCATTTGTTACTATTGATAACATGGGTTAGAAATTCTCTTAAAAAAAGAATTATTTTTTTAATCTACATAAAGTAACAATAAATGTTGGGGATTACGTTATAAAGTAAAAGATTGAGGACTACGTTAAAAAATAAATTATACGCAAAATTAACACCTCAACACTCGAACGAGATTGTTGTCAAAATAAGTAATTGACAGAATTCTCTTTTTATGAAATGTAAATTCTAACGTCATTTTAGGATTGGAACGATGTGTATTATTTTAAGATAAATTTAGGATTTTTATTATTATAGCGAAAAAAATTTTGAATTTACGTGCAAAATATTTTATCGCAAACTGAAAATTAGTTTGAAAATAAAAATAAGGCTGTAAAATAGGGGCTTAATGTTTTCTAATTTTATTTTTCCATCTTTTTTTCATTGAATAATATACAAAATACATATAAAAAAAAAATTTACGTGCATGTTGCATAATTATTTACCAGGAAAAATTATAGCTTTCGTGCAATAAAGACCTACTCATGTTCAGATCAAAAGTTTATAGATCTACTAGTCGATAAGTTTTGATTAAAAATAAGTACTTAAAAAAACTTCAAAACTCGTAAATGCAAATTTTATATTATTCATTTTGTCTTACTAAACAAAATTAGATTTTTTTTTTTCGTTGTCACAAAAAAAATAAATAAAAACAAAAATTCGGAGCAACACGTGACTTGAATTCGTATCCACTAGTGCACACTAGTAGCCAAAAATCCAACAAAAACTTTTTACAATTTCTCTAATTTATGGCATTGCTAAGTACTCTCATCCCCACACAACCCCATTCCATTCCACCCCTACCCCTAATTTCATTTTTCTTCGAAAAAAAAAAAAGAATGAAGAAAGAAAGAAAATGAAAAAAAGCTTGGAAATACACATATTAAATTGTACTTAAAAATAATTTAAATTTTATTTTCTATTATATATGTAGAGACGAACTTGAAAAAGAAAGAGATTTTTATTATAGTTAATTAAGGGTAAGTGTTGAAGGTAGCATTCCAACAATATTTCACCAGTTTTGAGTTCGAATGAAGGAAAATAGTTGATGCATGGATAGGCTCTTATATCGTTGGCAAACTCAAGCATGGGTGTTTGCTCAAATTCTTGAATGATATCCCTAAGCCTTTAGTTGGTGATGTTCATGGGGCAAAACTGTATCGTGGTACTTTAAATGTTCAGATCAATCTATCATGATTTCAGGTTGGTGTTTGGATTAGATTTCTCAAGGAAAATGAACATCATTTTGACTATCTTTCATATCAATGTGCGTTTCAGAAAAAGGGTCCTTATGCATGTTCCTTATTGTTTCCGTTGGGATGGAAACGAAACATTTATCAACTACATAGTTAGCGAAAGGGTTTTGGAAGATTCCAAAATCCAATTTTCTGCCTTAGTCACATTTTTGTGCCTTCATCCCTGTCGAAGGCAATTCTATCCTATCGAAAGCACATTGTTTGTGTAAAATTTTCAACAATTGTCTTGACATAGCAAATGTGAATATAATTACCCTAAAGACAAAGGTAAAATTGTCTAACGAGGACACAAGTGCTATAAAATGAAAGACGTGGAACCAAGGGCAATATGCCTCAAAGTATGGGGACCACTTATGCTACTTTCCTATAAAATAATTACATTATCCCCCATCGGGGCCCACCCCTTTTGTTGTTGTTCATCCCGTGAACCAACTATCAAGAGAATTAGCATCTTGGTCAACCAATCAAAAAGGGTTCAGACATAGGCCTGTTTGAGCCTTTTTTTTCTAGCTCTATAAGGCTTCAATCATTTTTAATTATCAAATTTAAATGATTAAATTTGTATTCATTTTTAACATATTTTTTATGAATTTTTTTAATTAAAAAAATGTAATGTAAATGTACTTAACTTGCTTATTTGAGCATGAACTTAATTAACTGGTAAAGTTTAATAGAAATTTTTCGATTTAACGGTAAAGTAGTATCTACCATTCAAAAATTAACTTGGTTGATTGATCAGGTCGATGGTCCCCTCATACTGGTCCTTCAATGATCTTTGTACCTTTCTTGTATGCATCTCATCTATCAATTTAGAAACATCATTAAAGAATTTGAATTATAATTGACAACAATTCATGATATAAAATCAATTGTTTTAGTTATGCAAAAACATCTACATCGGTCTTTTGGTGTAACGCATTATTCAAATTAAATTTACTAAAAATTTTGCTCGGTTTAAAATCTAAACAACTCAACTGGTGGGGGTGTAAATTTTGAGAAAGAAAAGTTGTAGCAATGATATTTCTTTTACATGCATTTTTTTCGTGTTCAACCTAGTAT
>CAIGRK010014209.1:0-12160 GCA_903798315.1 Fraxinus greggii | reverse complement strand
AATTTCAACAAAATTTAAGTGTCGGGACAAAATTAAAAACTATAAAAAAATGCGAAAATTTTGTACAAAAATGGAGGGCAAAATTCTGCATTTAAATTTTAGTGTGGGGGCACTGACCCCACTGCCACCACACTGAATCCACCCCTAAGAGTAACCCGATATTGTTATAATTCAAAATCATTCTCATGTCAATTTTTTATCGTACACATTTAAGAACATGTATTAAAAACCCTTCTTTAATGTTTAAATTATCATCAATAACTCGAAACTTTAAAATTTATATTTTCTTTCTTAATTAGTTTGTTTATTCGTATAATTTTTTTTAAAAAATAATAAAGAACTCTCNAATTTCAACAAAATTTAAGTGTCGGGACAAAATTAAAAACTATAAAAAAATGCGAAAATTTTGTACAAAAATGGAGGGCAAAATTCTGCATTTAAATTTTAGTGTGGGGGCACTGACCCCACTGCCACCACACTGAATCCACCCCTAAGAGTAACCCGATATTGTTATAATTCAAAATCATTCTCATGTCAATTTTTTATCGTACACATTTAAGAACATGTATTAAAAACCCTTCTTTAATGTTTAAATTATCATCAATAACTCGAAACTTTAAAATTTATATTTTCTTTCTTAATTAGTTTGTTTATTCGTATAATTTTTTTTAAAAAATAATAAAGAACTCTCCATTATGTAAAGGCGCTATTGCATGATAACACCCAATCTATATTGCATAATCAAAATCCTTTTAAGGAATAGTAAAAACTTTACTTTTTTCATTATATAGGAAGTAACAAGGACATTTTATATAACCAATTGGCCTTGAACTACGGTTAAGATAGAAAGAGAAATACAATCATCGCAACAAGAAATTCCAAAATGGAAGAGATAATGCTTTACTCATTTTTGAAACATTATTTTCATTTCGCATTTTTATTATTGAAAGATTTATTAATCTATTTTTTATCCAGTGAATAGTGGGGCAGGGGATCATTGTGCCAATAGGGCTCGTGAAATATTGGTGGGACTATTCACTAGTTTTCTTGGTGTCAAAGCTTATTCCTAATGGAGGTGGCGTAAATTCATCATCACTCTCCAATTTTTCTTTCATTTATAGTTTTAAGTTGTTAACTGAAAATGGAATCTCTCGTGTAAATCAAATTCGACCATTGATCCAGCAGATGTTGTGGATAAAATATTTTACAGTTTATTTAAGTAATTGCATCTAACTTTTCATGTGTGACATTTTAAAAATGACACTTTTTCATATAATCTAACTATAACTTTTAGACACTAATCTTGCCTTACACCTAGCATCTTCAACTCTTGATGTACCTTCATTTCTTTTGAATACCTACTTATAACGAACAACCTTCTTCTCCTTGGATAATTTCACTACGTCTCATGTGCCATTCTTATGAAGTGATTATATCTCCTCTTGTATGGCAATCATCCATCTGCCAGAATCTTTGCAACTTATTGTTTCTACGTGTGTACCCTGATAAGTGGAATCAATATTTTTAGCCACATTCAACCCATGCTACCAAGTCAGTTTCTCCATACTTTTGTAGAAGTCTAATCATTTAGGAATAAAATATTGTGGTAGATAGTGACAGTGTCAAAGTTATACTCACTTCTAGACTAGACTGCACTAAAGACTCGAGTTTAGATCCCGTGCCGATCTCTAACTCCACCCGAGTGCTTTGTTCCTTTTGAGTTGTAACATCAGAATCCTTTTGAGATAAATTTTGAACCATAGCATGTTCATCAAACTCCACATCTCTACTAATCACCACCTTACTAGTTTTTGTACATCAAAGCTTATATCTCTTAACTCCGGATTTATAACCCAAAAAGATGTACTTTCAGACCGTGGTTCCAACTTTCCATTATCAACATGAGCATAAGCAGGACATTAAAATATTTTCAAATATGAGTAATTAGGAGGGTTATCAGACCACGCCTCTTTTAGAGTCTTTTTCTCAATAGCGATTGAGGGTAAATGGTTAATAATGAAACAAACTGTAGATGTAGTTTCAGCCCAAAATGTCTTAGGCAACTCAAAATTTGAAAGCGTACACCGAGCATTTTCCATCAAATTCCTATTCATCCTTTCTACCACACCATTCTGATGTAGAGTATGGCGCACTGTCAAGTGCCTCAAAATCCCTTTTGCCTTACAGAATGTATTTAATTCGTTCAAACGAAACTCAAAGCCATTATTTGTGAGAAGACGTTTTACCTAATTTCCAGTCTACTTCTCAATCATTGTCTTCTATTCCTTGAAGGTATCGAACAGATCTTTGAGAAGAAAATACAAACCTTTCTTGGGAAATCATGAATTATTGTTAATAAATAATATGCATCTCTTCTAGAAGACACCATTGTTGGTCCCTAGAGATCCGAATTGATATAATCAAGTGTCCCCTTTGTATTATGACTCTCTTTCATAAGTCTGACCCTTTTCTGTTTTACAAAATCACAACGCTCACAGAATTTCATCTTGCTAATACTCTGCCCCATCAAGAAATCCTGTTATAGGAAACTCATCCATCCCATTCTCACTTATATGCCCCATTATTTAGTAACTTCTTCATCAGGCAAGGATGAAGTCATGATACCTACTTCCCATGTAACTGTATATCCCTACAATATATATAACCGGGTTCAGCTTCTTTGTCCTTTCATCACAACAAGAATGTAAGATCAATATATTTTTTCCTTAAGAATGTTTCACTTTAATGTTCTTTAAAAGTCTTATTATGAATGCCAAAAAAAAAAAAAAAAAACAGAATTTAACCTATCTCTATCAATTTCTATATTTAGGATTCTTTTAGCATTTCTTAGATCTTTCATGTCAAACTCACCATTCAAACTTGTTTTTATGTTACTTATCTACTTATGTGATGAATCAAATAAGAGCATATCATCCACATATAACAATAAAAACACAGTCATTATTAGCATCATTATGTTGAAAGTAAAGGTAACGATCAAACTTACTCTGTTGAAAACCTATAGATAGTATAAAAGAGTCAAATTTTTTATATCACTGTCTAGGTGATTGTTTTAGGCCATATAGAGATATTTTCAATAAGCACACATGATCAGGGTTAATTTGCATTTAAGACCTCTTGGTTGATTTATAAAGATTTTCTCATCAAGTTCACCATGTAAAAAAAATAGTTTTTACATCAAGTTGGTCAGGTTCCCAGTCAAAATGTGCTGCCAATGCAAGTATGACTCTAATAGTAGTNTTTTTGAACAGTGTAAGCTATTTGAATAGTCTTTTTTTTTTTTTCCAAAATATGATCTAAGTTCAATTATAACTTTGAAAATCAATTTTGCTTTTGATAAAAGATAATTTTTGCAAGTGGTGATCTAAGTTTAAATATCAATTTGAAGTTCTCATCTTTGTGAAATATTTGTGCAAGCATTTTTATGAAAATGACTTTTCATGCATCAAGAATATGTTGTAGAGCTTTTCTTTCTCATTGTTAAAAATTGAAGCATTTTTACCATTACAAATGCATAGAAATGTCTAGTCTAAGATCCTCCGTTGGTGTTTGACTTTTGAAGCTCTTGTCACGAATGCAAGACTTGAATGCTCGACTTTCATCTTTACCTTTATTGTGAGTCCGATTTGTAATGTGAAAGTTTTGATATCGATCTTTTTGTCTTTGATAGATCAATATTACATCGAATGCTTTGAAGATTTAAATTCAATTGTTAGAACCAAAATTAACTTATTTGTTATGATCAAAATACTAAGGATAAAGTCATCCATAGATCAACAATTTTTCCCTTTTTGATTATGATAAATAAGATGATTGCAAAGTAAGATTGAACAATTGATAAGAAATATGAATATTAAATTTTGCATGTAATCCATATATTCCGCTTATCTTTTACAAGCCAATAGCTACAAAGCACATGTCTATCAAAACAAGCATGTTGATCATATCAATCTATTTAAGCATACATTCTTCAAGTATATCATCTCATATATTTTTCCTCTTTTGACATAATCAAAAATACATACGCATAAGAAGTAAATTATGACTAAAGCTTTGAAGGAGGCGGTGGAGGGAAACGAGCATAAAAGGCATTTTGTTGAGCTTGCATTGTCTTGATGTGCTTGTATTGTTTCTTGTTGAGCAAGACTCGTTGAAGCATCCTACCAAGACTGTCTACGAAGGATGTGAGTGAATCGATGCAACTGTTGAGGAAATTGTAGTAATCCTCGAAAAGTAAACCGTCAGTAGGAGGAGCACTAGAACTCGGATGTCATGAGGGGGAACTTGGGACATGTGGTATATTGTCATCGTGATCATCTCCGACCTCATCCTCATCTCCTTCGAAAGGTAAAGTCAAAGGACCAGCCACCCATTGCCGTGCTATTTTACGATTTTCATGCATTTGAGAGTTTGGATATTGACGATGTCAGTGGGACGAAGGGAAACGAAGGTCTCATCATGCAAGGGTATTTCAAAAGTGCTTAAAAAATTTATAAGAAGCATGTCGTAAGTTAAAGCTTTGATGTGTTATGTGGACCGAACAAACTTCATGTGACCAAGTATGATGGTTGGGAAATTTAATTTCTGCCCGACTATGAAAAAAAACAAGAATGAAGAGGTTGAAGTTATTGACTTTGTCCCAATGACCCTTTTTGTGGAAGAATTATATGGGCAATGATAATTTTTAAAATGTTGCGCGGTAGAAGGAGTTGATTGGCACTTAGCTTGATGGTATTCTCAATGTTCTTTCCCATAACTCTACTGTAAGCTTCTGAAGGACTATATCCTTCAAGAGTATGATGAGCTTTGTGGAGAAAAAAATGATTTTCACACTCTCGAGCTCAAGAATAGTTCGGATTATATTTTTGACGATCGTAATTTGAATTTTTTAAGTAAAAGAGAAACCCCATCCGCCCTACGAGTGACTACCATGTTTTCATAAATCGAGGGTATGCATTTTTTTCAAAAATGACTACCGATACCCAACCCATATTTCCAAAATATTCTTCAATATGAAATGCGTGGACTTCAATAGTAAAATCGGCAAAATCAATATTCTTACCAATGACAATTGGCAATTTTTCAAATGGATTTTCTGGCACCTCGGGTTCTTCATCAGAGGAGGAGGACGTAGGAGCCCGCCTTATGATTCTTTTCATTTACTTTCCCGTTTCTCTTTGACATGACATGATAGAGGATTGAATTGAAGGAGATGGATGCTAATTTTCGGACCTAGGGTATGTAAAATCCCAAAAGAACGAGTTTTCGGGGTTTTAATGGAAGAGAATTAGGGATTTTGAAAGAATTGGAAGAGAAGTATGGGATTTTGGATTTGAGCAAGTATTGGAAAAATTGTAGTGAAATATAGGGAGATTTAGAATAGATGTAGGAAGAGAAATGGAAGAAAATGAAGGAAGAAAATCAAGAAGAAGGCTCTAAATCACGTTTTAAAAATTGAATTTACCACCTTTAGGACGTCCGCTACGTCTATCCTGACGCCTGGCACAAGTGGATGAAATTTTCTGCCAATCCGAACGCAAGTACTCGGATGTCTACCATCCTATCCCGTACCTATCCGAACGCCCCTTTCACGATTTGGACGTCCGCATGCCCTTTTTTAGTAATAGGTATTGTGCATAAGATCAACAATTGAATATATAAACATATTAGCCACATACTTCAAGTTCACTAAAATTCCCAAACCTCGTCAAATTTGCGTAAATCTATCAAGAGCTAGAGGTTTAGTAAAAATATCTGCTAATTGATTTTTCGTGTATACAAATTCTAACAAAATATCTCCCTTTTGTGTATGATCTCGTAGAAAGTAGTGTCTAATCTCAATATGCTTCGTTTGAGAGTGCAAGAAGGGATTTTTATAAGTTTATTACGCTCGTGTTATCACACATAATATGTATATAGTCAAACAACAAGTGATTTGAACTAAGGGTTTGTTTCATCTTTAGAACTCGTATACAACAACTAGAGACCGAGATATATTCAGTTTCGATGGTAGACAATGCAACGGAATTTTGTTTCTTATTAAACCACTATACAAGTGCAAAGCCTAGGAAATTATGTATTCCACTAGTGCTCTTACGATCAATTGTGAAACCAACCCAATCGGGATTCGAATAGCTAAGTCAATGTGGGTGCCATTTGGATATCATAAACCTAATGTTCTTGTGCCACTAAGTTATCGAAAGATTTGTTTTACGGCTCTAAGGTGTGATACTTTAGGATTAGATTGAAATCTAGCATAAAATCAGACACTAAACATAATATCAGGTCTACTTACGGTTAAATAAAGAAGGGATCCAATCGTACCTCGATATTTAGTTTTGTCAACGAAAGTACCTTGTTCATCTTTATCTAATTTTATGGATGAGCTCATTGGAGTGTTCATTGGCTTCAATTCTTCCATTCATATCTTTTAAGCATATCCAATACGTACTCGTTTTGACTAATGAATATTCCGTCATTAATTTGCTTGATTAGAAGTCCAAAAAAGAATGTGAGTTCGCACATCATACTCATTTCAAATTCCTTGCTCATACATTTTGAAAATTCTTTACAAAAAAAATCTTAGTAAAACATAACATCTTTGGATGTAACATTTTTAATAAGGTATTTAGAAGAATCGAATTTAATATTGTAACATTTATTACATAATCGACTAATACTTAGTAAGTTATGTTTGAGGTTATCGACTAATAAAACATTCTCAATAGAATGAGATGAGTGATTACCAATGTTTCCAATGTCAATAATTTTTCTTTTGACAGTCTCCAAAAGTGACACGATAGTCATCCTTCTTTTTGAGATTCGACAATAGAGATTGATCTCCAGTAATGTGTTTTGAGCAACTACTATTGAATAAAATTTGCTCTTTATTTTCTTTGGTATCTATAAAAATAATTTAATTTTTTTATCTTCGGTACTCATACAAGTTTGGGCACTTGGTAGTTAGTTTCAATGGACTCTTGAATCCACTTATTTTTGCCGATTTTAAAGCAATTTTAAAGTAATTTGGCATTGTTGAGCTCATAAGTTATCAAGGTTCCATAGAGTTCTTCCGTTGGATATGAGTTCACATTTTTGGCAGTTCCTCGTTTTCTTCTTAGTTTCGGCGTTGTTGAGCTCATAAGTCATCAAAGTTCCATAAAGTTCTTCCGATGGATATGAGTTGACATCTTTCGTAGTTCCTTCATTGATTGTCGATTTTAAAGTAATTTGGCGTTTAGGAGCCTCATTTGATTCTTCCTTTCTTTTCCTCATTTTCTCCTTAGTTTCGGCATTGTTGATGTCATAAGTCATTAAGCTTCCATAGAGTTCTTTCAATAAATATGAGTTGACATCTTTGTTGTTCTCTGTCAACATCCTTAATGAGCTCAAATCTTCCAATAGTGACATAAGCATTTTACTTACAAGGTCACCATTAGTAAATTTACGACCAAACCCTTTAAGGCCATTAATAATATAGGTGTAGCAAGTAATCATATCGACAATAGGTTCATTTTGTTTCACGAAGAAGGTTTCAATTTCTTTAACCAAAAGATTAATCTTTGATTCTTTCACTTTGCTAGTCTCCAAGTAAGTAACCTCTAAAGCTTGTCATATATCAAAAGCGGAATCACGTGTACTAATGCCATTAAATTCATATTTATCTAAGGCACAATAAAGTATATTTTTTGCTTTATCATTTAATGATAATTTTCATTTATTTTCATCGTTATATTCTTCTCTAGGTTTAGAGATATTTAACCAAGAGGGGGTGAATTGATTTTCAAAACGTTTCAAGAAATTTATCCAAATTTAAACAAGTTGTGAATGAGTAAAACAATTAATTAATTATGCACAAATGCAAAAGCAATAAATAAAAGGGAAAAGATTGTACAAACAATATAATTATAGAGACTCTGTACAAAGCAATGATCTACGTCCTCCGTTACCAATCTCTCTGTCACGAGCAATGTCTTTTCCCTTATTTGATTGACTTATGGTGCTATCCAAAACCTTACAAAGTTTTCGGTGACTTACACACAAGGATCACAAATCCTTATACAATATTGAGCTTTTCAGGATCTCAATATGACCCAAACTATTGAGCTTTCTACGGACCTCAATATGACCCACAAATTCGATGAGAAATGATTTTACAATTTGAAACTTCTATTTGAATAATTGACATAGACAAATTAAGTACTAAGAGAGAAATATGCAACAATGCAATTTATAGCAATAGATGAAAGCTCGAGTGTTAGATGAAAAACTTTGATCATGAAGATGAACAATTTTTACAATTTGATAATAAATAAGATGTAAGATCAATATATTTAAAGTCTCAATTTAATGCTCTTTAAAAGTCTTACAATGAATGCAAAAAGTGAATATATTTATAGAGTTCAATGAGCAAAAATATGTGTGGAACTGAACAAGCTATCGGACGTCCGCTTTCGTGTCTAGACGTTCAAAACTAGCTGTTGTGTACCAAGTGTCAAAACGTTAAAAAAGTGACTGTTACGTGAACCGAACGTCTACATGGACGATCCGGATTTTCATTACTTGGTCTGAGCGTCTGCATTTCATAACTTTAGTCAATTTTGTCTTTGCTTGGTCTCATATGAATCTTTTTTTACCCGTGTAAGTTGTTTAAATGGTGTTTTTCAAAATATGATCTTAGTTCAATTATAACTTTGAAAATCGATTTTGTTTTTGATAAAAGATAATTTTGCATGTAATGATCTAAGTTTAAATATCAATTTGAAATTCTCACATTCGTATAATATTTATGTAAGTGTTTTTATGAAAATGATTTTTCGTGTAGTAAGAATATGTTGTCAAGCTTTACTTTCTTATTGTTAAAGATTAAAGTGTTTATACATTTACAAATGCATAGAACGTCAAGTCTAAGATCTTCTTTTTGCGTTTGACTTTTGAAGCTCTTGTCTCGAATAATTTTGACTTGAATGCTCGACTTTCATCTCTCTACCTTCATTGTGAGTCCGATTTGTAATGTGATGTTTTGATAGCGATCTTTTTGTCCTTGATCGATCAATATTACATCTAATGCTTTGAAAACTTAAATTCAATTGTTAGAGCCAAAATTAACTTATTTGTTATGATCAAAACATTAATGATAAAGTCAACTATAGGTCAACACCGTCAAACATTGTAATCCCGACTGATCCAATTCCAACTATTTTACAAGGTGCATTGTTTACCATAGTCATAACACCTCTCAAAATCACCTCATATGTTGTGAACTAGTCCTTATTAGGATAAATATAGAATGTATAAGATGAATCAAGAACTTAATCCACACAAGGATTAAAATCACCATTAGAAATCACCACTAGCTCTCTTTCACTTTGGCCATTTCCTATCACACTGGCATCCTATTTCCTATCACACTGGCATCTCCTCCATCCTCAGGTCACTTTCCTTTTTCTTTCGTAGCAACCATCATCAACTTCTTTAATTTGTTATAGTTAGCTCTAATATGTCTATTCATTTTGCAAAAGTGACATGACTTCTCTCTATGTCTAGACTTCGACCTGCCCCTCATATTACTACCAAAATTTCTATCTTGATTCCTCCCACGAATAACCAAACCCTATGCATGGCCCTCAGATCCAACCATAAGATGTTTCTTCTTCTCCTTCGATAGTAAAGCATCATAGACCTAATCAACTGTGAGAGTATCATGAGTATAGAAAATAGTGCCTCTAAAAGTCATATATGAAGGCGTTAGTGAACTCAAAAATATCAAATCAAGATCCTCCTCATCATATTTAACTTCCATAGTCTTAAGATCAGCTACAATTTTTTCAAAAACTGTCAAGGGATCCTCAATAGACGTACCTTCAAATACACAATAAGAATAGAAGAGTTGCTTTAAGTATAACTTATTGGTCAAACTTTTTGTTACGCAAAGCTGCTCCAGTTTCAACTACAATGTAGGAGCACTTTTCTCCTTAAGAAAATCCTGAAGAATATTATTTGATAGATGAGAATGAATTTGTTAAAGGACTTTTTGATCCCTATGCTACTTTTCTTCTTGTGTCCAGGTAGAAGTCATTTTATCAAACCCTAGTATAGCATCATCCAAATCCATCTGCTCAAAAAATATCTTGCATTTTCACCTACCATAGCAAAAATCTCGTGTTGCGATTCAATATCAAAATATCGGATTTCATCATTGCCATGTGAAAAATCAACCTTGCTTTGATACTAGTTTGTTATCAATGAAGGAAGATAATTGTAAGATAAAATAAACCAATCACAAACAAAAACACCTAGATTTTACATGGAAACCCAATATGAAAAAAAAATCACGGGTAGAAGATGAGAATTCACTAGATTAAAATCAAGATCAAAGATTATTATTACAAGATTTGATCCACTCAACCAAATTTAATGCGTTTCTAATGTTATGAAGAGCCTAAAAATCATGGAATATATATGAAACCCAAAAAACAGTGTTTGGAATGGAATAGTTATCATAAAATGCATCAAAAACCAGAAAAAGGCCTGTGGATAAGATGGCCGCTTGAGCAACATGCATCATGCAGCGAGTAGCCGCACTAGCGCTCAAGTGATAGGCTTGCGCCCAACGAGCGCTACCCCCTATTCGGGCGCTGGAGTGAAAGCTGGGTGGTCATCAAACTTAAATACGCCGAACTTTTTCTCCTTGGTCCATATTTAGACTTATTCAAGACCTCTTTAACCAAACACCAGTTCCCTTTCAACCAAAACACCAATTACCAATGAAATTTAGGTCACAATTCAACAATAATCGAGTAAGAAAACGATGGTCCTAAAATAATTAAGATACCTTGATGTTAAAGTTGCATGAAGTTTACGTAACTTGCATGGACTACAGCGACAAGTACAAACATGGATTGTTAGTGCCGGTGGATTGTGTAATAAAACCAGTACACAGAAACAGAATAGATTGTCAAACCCTATCGTTAATGGACCAACTAGAATTTTTTTAAAAGTATTCTTGGGGCGACGTTTGTACAACGTGCTATTGAACTCGGTCGATAACTTCTAGTTGGAGCAGCAGTGTGGCAAAATACAAATTAAGGTCAAATTTAAGCCGCTTAATATGTGAAATTGTTGAAAAAATAATTTTTCAAAAGTTACATCATTTTACTGTAAAGATGTGCCTTTTAGATATACCTTTTCATTGCGTTGTGTCTTTTGAGACACAATTTCTTGATTACTATATATAGACAACATATTTTGTAATTTTCATTCATCACTTCATCCTTGCATTTATCATATTAATTCATATTCATTTCAAAATATTTTATGCATTTATTTTGACTTGAATTTCATATAAAGAGATTTTGAAAGATAATTGGTCATGCAATTTGAAGTGCTCATATTGCGGGACGTAGTCATTGTATCTTAAGAGACGAATGTCGAAAATTCATTAACATCCGTGCGGGACACTATCATTTTAAGGAGAAAGAGTCAAACTTTTGCCTTAATCGAATTCAATTCATGTATTTCTTGTTTCTACTTAACATATTTAATTTCGATAAGTCAAAATTTTATTTGATTTTATCCATGTAAAATATTAATTATTGAAATATAATTTATAGACGTACATTTTTCCAACACATGTTGCTTTTCCCAGTGATTTTACAACAATTGTTTGGCGCGAAATAAATTTCTTTATTTTGCAGTATCGAAAATTCTTTTGCAGTTCAGATGCAGAAAGTAAACCATCTTTTTTAGACTCTTGCAGTATCGTGCTCCTACAATCGAGGAATTTTTTGGCATTGCAGAGGTACAACTTCAAAGGCCAGAGTGATAGTTGAAAATAGCTTTTGCGTAAAGCATTTAGTAGTATATGTTTTTATTTCGTTTAGTAGATCCGAGTTGCAGATGTACTTCGGTCGACATTGAATGAGGTCAACAAGAAGTACGTATATTCCTTTGCACTTCCTGGCGATGTTCCACATGATAGGCTCGACAAAATCTTAAAGAACTTGGCAGGATTTGATGACGAGCACGAAGTGCAAGAGCTCATTATTAATGATGGTAGAGATGTTCATGATCAGCATGAAGCACCTCGGCCTTGACCTGGAGTAGCCTTAATATATTTGTTAGAATATTGTATGTAATT
>CAIGRK010014193.1:0-19665 GCA_903798315.1 Fraxinus greggii | reverse complement strand
CATATGTTAGATCATACATATGCTAAAAATAAACTTTACAATTGACAAAATTGTCTACACAAAACAGTGTAATGTATGTTCAACTATTCACAATATGTAATCAATGTTACAATTAATGTAACATAAATTACACCTTCTAAAACAACAACCCACAGACATCGAAACTCCAGCAAAAACAAATTGTTCAAATAGAATTTCACCAAAACCACAAATATCAGAAAGATTGTCAATGTTTGACAAAACCAAAGAAATTAATACATCATTCTTATTCGTGCCAAGGTACACGAACAAACATAAACCCACGGAAAAACAAAAGAAAACATATATGACCTATTTGAGCCCCCTTTTTTTGTCAAAATACATTTTGGGATAGTGATTTGATGGAGAATGTGTAGTAAAAAATAAGAAAATATTTTGAATTTGCATGTAATATTATTTTATTAGAGAATGCGTGGTTGAAAAGAAGAAGGAAAAATATATTTTGAAATTAATGAGGATCAAACATGCTCATAATTAACAAGAAATTTAGAATCTTGTATAAAAATTGTCGAAATTAAAAAAAATACTACTTAAGGACAAATATACCATCGAAAGAAGAAACCGCATAATAAATACAATTTGAAAAGGAAACATAGAAGAAGTTGAAATTCACACCTAAACAAAAGACAAAATGAAGCACAAACAATGTTAGAAACGATTAGTAGGAAAAAATGACAGGATAAATAAAAAGAATAAAACAAATCATAAATTAATTGTTGAAGCAAAAATTAATGCAAAGAACTTGCATGGTCAATTTTCTATTAAAAAAAAAATTAGCAAATTTAACATCTAAAAACAAAACAAAAAAGAAGGAAAAATAGAAAATAAGAATGCATAGTACATGTGAATATGAAGAAAAGAAATTGTAGTTTAGATGCACTATGATTAAAGCTGACAATGAACCTGAGAGTAGGAACGAAAAAGGAAAATTAATAAAATTACATATAAATAATTCATAAATCCCTATATTTACCAAAAATCAACGGTTGGACAACATTTAATTCGAACGTGCCATTGAAAATATAAAATTAGTGGAGGATAGATTAGTATCACTTGTGGATTCCTAAAAATGCAGGCATGAGAAATGGTTTGGAAGTTAGTATACATGATCTACATATAGGCATAGCCTATGTTTGGCTCCTATATTTTCAAAAATTCATTTTTCAAATCTCATTTTCAACCACATATTCTTTTATAAAATAATTTTACACGTAAATCAAAAAATTTTCCTTATTTTTAACCGCACATTCTTCAAATCACTATTCCAATATACATTTTCTTACAAAAATGGGGCTCAAACATGGGCATAGTTTTATTTCAAATATGTCTGTGATTTGTAAATAGTACATTAGCCTAAGTCTCCAATGAATGCATTAAAAACAATATTGGGTGCTAGAGTAGTAACTAAAGGTATGATGTCACCATTAATCAATTTTACAAAATAATAAATATTTGGCAGGTGACCAAGCGATTCTTAAAAAAATAAAAATAAAAAAACACACATGGCAGCAATTTAGTGACTACATGTTAAGTATGGAAGAAGATGCACAATTAATTTTCAATGGTAAAATACCAGTGTATTGTTAAAAGTTTAAAGAAGGGAAATATTGATTTAATTAACTTTTTTTCCAAACATGTTTAAAATAATTGTTTTTTAATTTGTAAATAAATAATATGAATAAATTTGAAAGCACCTTGGAGGAAATCTTTTAACCCTTGAAAAAGGAGTGTTCTTGAAGAAAGAACCGTTGAAAGCCTAAAGAAGAACTGTATGAATCTTATGCTCATTTAATCCTTGAAGAAAGGAGTGTTGAGTTAGAAAAGAGTTTGTTAATACGAGTTCTAGCCAAGAAAATGCATGCATGGGACTCTCTCTCTTTCATCAAGCATGACTCATATTTGACTGTAACTGTGATTATAAGGACAGCGGGTTCCACTAGTACAAACAAACCTGAGGTAATGGTTGCCTGGAAAGGAGGAGTGGGATTAATGGTTGTGTAGATGGTGATGATGCTTGAAATGTCATTAATTTTATTATTTGGTGTATCTTCATCGTCTGATCCAATTATGTCGTCACATATGCCACCAAGGGCAGAGCCCATTCAGGTCCAGTGCAGGCCTCAACTTTTGGTCCCAACCCAAATACCCACTATTTTTTTAAATATAAACCCAGTCCAACCAAGAATGAAGAAACCCAAATCCAATCCAAGGCCATACTATTCAACTCTCACACATACTCATACCCATTCCTTCCGCAGCTCCGCCCCTTCGCCATTCTAAATTTTTAATCGAACTTTCTCTCAACCTCTCACAAGACATAGATAGACTACTTAATCTCCACTATTCCACTCCGCCATTCGACGTATCTTTTCTCAACCTCTCACAAAATTTCATCCATTGCCACCTTCCTCCAATCTAGGAATCTCTTGCAATTCCTTTTCATTTTCGAGCCCTAAAAGGTAGTCAGTAGATTCCTTCAATTCTAACGACGATTCGATAGACGACAGCATGGCAGAAGAAGTTGAAGCCCCCAAAAGCCATCTCGTTTTCTCTTTTCTTTTTATATGCTGTTTTGATTTGTTTAATGTTATGTTTCAATTTTTAACATACATTGAACTTGTTACTCCCAGCCTCAGCGGCTCAGATATATTATGCCACATAGTAAAGTCGCGTAGGCAGAAAAAGTCAAACAAGAAAGTCAAATGAAGACCCTTGGAGCTATAGCACACAAAATGCTTGTAAGGCTGATGTCCTCATAGTGTAGAAACGAAGTCCAAAGCTGAGGCACTATTTAAAGACGAGGTCGCCTAGGAAAATAGAAGAAGCCGGCGCCTTTATCTTGGGAAGCTACTTCAGAAGTCCGTCCATAACTTTCAGCTCTTCCAAGCCAAACTGATGATGTTCATTTCAAAATATTTGAAGATCTCTCTAAAGTGATTGATGTAACGTTTATAATAAAGTTGTCAGTAAATCAGTCTATTGTGTAGGGTGGTTGATCCCTTATCAATGTAATAATTACATGAATAAGATAATGATGTGACATCCTAATTAGGGAGAGAAGACCACGTGGTTCTGATCCAACGGACACCACATCGGCTAATGTAGTATAAATGGCATCTTCTTGTAAATTAAAGGGGTTGGAAGAGGAATTGAGATTATGACATTCATATATTCAAAACATACACTTGAATTCTCTAGAATTTTGTATGGACACTTGATGAAATATGAGGTCCTCTTGGCTGACCTAAGATTGGCAAAAGAAATGCAAGTAAAGAGGCTCATCATCAGCAGTGACTCCCAGCTAGTGGTTAGTCAGGTTCGTGGAAATTTTTCTACTAGAGACAAGTCTATGGCAGTATACTTAAAATTGGTAATGAGCTTCATCCCTTTCTTTGAGAAGTTTGAGCTGGTACATATCCCACACTCCAGAAATGCTCACGCCGATGCATTAGCAAAATTTGTAAGTAGTAAAGACTCTGAACTGTTCACAGTGGTGCCTATTGAGCATCTCTCCGGACCCTTAACCGACGAAAGTGGGACAGTAATGTGGGTTAAGGATACCCCACCTTGGATGAAGCCCATCATATCTTACCTCAAGGATCAAACCTTGCCCTTGAGGAAAGAAGAGGCTCAGAAGCTCAGAAAGGGGGTCGCCCACTTCGTATTCCAAGACGAGGTGCTGTACAAATGTGGATTTTCACTACCCCTACTGAGATGCATCGAAGGAGAACAACCAAACTATGTACTCAGGGAAATCCATGAGGGGGTTTGTGGCAATCACACATGAGGCTGGTCCTTGGCACAAAAAGTGCTTAGATGGGGTATTATTAGCCCACCTTTGAAAATATAACAAGTGCCAATGCTTTGCCACTATACAAAGGCAACCTTCACAAGAGCTAATAGTAATGTCTAGCCCCTGGACATTTGCAAAATGGATAATCGATCTAATTGGACCTCTTCCTAAAGGGAGAGAAAACTCCAGCTTCGCAGTTGTCGCCATTGATTATTTTACAAAATGGGTGGAAGCCGAATCGCTTGCCAAGATAATTGAGACCAACACTTCCAAGTTCTTATGGAAAAACATCATTTGCAGGTTCGGAATTCCTCATTCAATCGTGTCTAACAATGGTAGACAATTCGATAACAGGAAGGTCAAGGATATGTGTGATGAGTTTGGCATCAAGGCCAATTGGTAGGTTGAAGCTATAAACAAAACAATCAAATACACGTTCAAAAGGAAATTGGATGCCTCTAAAGGGGCTTGGATCGATGAAATTCCTGAGTACTTTGGGCTATCAGAACGACAAGTAGAACTGCTACAGGGGAAACCCCATTCTCTATGGCCTACTGTGCAAAGGCTATAAGCCCTGTTGAAGTGGTTTTGCCATCTCCTCGACTAATGCATTTCAATGAAATTGCCAATGATGAAATGAGGAGATGTGAACTTGACCTTCTGGAAGAAAGGTCCCAAGCAAAATTGGCTTTGTATCAAAGAAAAATGACCAGGTACTACAATTAAAAAGTGAAAAAGAAGGCATTTCGTTTAAACAAACTAGTGCTTCGGAGGATGTTCCCATCTTCCAAAGAGCATGGCTCGTGAACCCTAGGCCCAAACTGGGAGGGTCCTTATCTTATATATGAAGAGGTTCGACCTAGGACCTACAAAATCGAGAACATGGATGGAAAGGCACAACTTCATCCATGGAATGCAGAACACTTGCGCAAGTATTATCAATGATGTAAAACACCATGTGTATGCAATCTGAAAATCAATGAAAGTAATATTTAAATTTATTATTTGTACTATAAAAGCATGTGTCCCAAGCAAAGAAATGCGTAGACGGTTCGACGAGGCTCTGGATCCAAAGAGGACCACATCCAAACTGACCCCATGAGGCAAAGACCCTCAACAGGGATGAACCTCTCAACCTATGTTGAGGGAAGAAAATGGAAAATATGAACTAATAATACTTGCGCAGAAGTTTTAGCTACAAAATATCTTAAAAACACCTCAGGTCATTCATATCAACCCATTTTGAAAATTAATAAAGGTACACGACCTTCTGAAACTTGGATAAATTTTAGTGTCTGAAATTAATGTCGAAGTACTATACATAGAGATCTGATGTTACTTAAAGTCATCGTATGTTTAACTGACTTGTTATACATATTCTGAAATAAATAAACTTCAAATTCCGAACCATGTTTAAGTCCGGCCTTATTGTACTCGCATAACAAATTTTAGGTTCATAATTGCGTGATGTTGTCAGAGCTAGGAAAATTGTTATACATTTGATGTTGTTGCTATTATACTTGTTTTAACGACATTTCTGAAGTATATGTGGCCCGAATTCATAGTGGTAAGTACATCAGAATTAAGCAGAAGTAATAAGGATACAGAAATTTAAAGAAACATAGATATTGAGTAAAAGGAATTAGCTCATTTATATAAAAATAAGAATTACATTTGTTAGGCCAAGGCCATTACACTCGATAAAAATTACTGAAATACAAGAACTACATCCTAAGGGGGTGGGGTTGAGGAGCAACGAAGGGCATGATGGCATTAGGGGCCACTTCTTCAACTACTTCTTCAGCTGCATTATCATCCAGTTCAACTACATGGCTCCCATCTGCTGGAGTTTGAGGTTCAGACTCCTCCTCCCCAAGAACTCAGCCCTCGTCTCAGAAGTGTTGACGTCTCAAATGTTGACCTCCAGCCATTCGATTACCTCCGTGTAAGCATACCTCTGCCAATACTTCCTGAAGCTTTGATATGCTTCAGTTAGATGGAAGTTGGCTAGGAAGGTCTTCTCAGCATTCCGGCTGGCTAGTTCAGCATCACTCCGAGTGGTCTCCACTTCCTAGGCTAGGCCAACAACTTGGGAGGTTAGTTCCCCCACTTTCCCCATCAGAGTTGAATTCTCTTTATTAGCCTTTTCTAAAGCCTCAGCTGCCAGTTTCTGGTGGGCATCAGATGTCTCCATTCACTTTGTTAAGGAGGCCACTTCACTCCGAGATAACTGGACCTCTCTCTTTAACTTGTCAATTTTTTTCAAGGCGGAAGCGAGCTTCACTGACTCCTCGGCCTTTTTCTTCTTTTAAGCCTCAACCTTAGCTACTTAGGCGGCCTCCTCAGCCTGAGTAGCTTTATTCGCGAACTCCTTATTTTTTAGCTAAAGGTTTTTAAAGAGGGCCTCCACCTCTATGGCCATGCCAAAAGATCTCCCCGCCTGGGCCACCATCGTAGTAACAACATCGACGTCGTTGATCTTTTGGACTTCAGGGAGAAGAAAGGCAAGAGCCTCAGATAAGAGCTCTTCTCTCCTTGACGCCAGGCTGATTTTCGACTTAGAAACTTCAAAAGTGGTGGAGTCACTAGAAGTTCTAGCCTTCTGGCAGGCTCTGGTCTTAGGGGCTCCATAAAAGTTGGCCTCTTCTGTCCCCCAGAGGCTGCAACCATTGAGTTGCCCAATATTTTCTCCCCAACTGGGACCTCAGAACGGGGAGAGGGACATCGTTAGAACCACCCACCCCACTAAGGGTTGAAATTTTGAACCTCTTCTTAGGTTCCTCCTCCATCACCTTTTTTCCCCTATCAGCCATTGGGGGTCGTCCTTCTCCCTGAGAGGTAGCATCTTTGCTGACCCTCTCGATTTTGTCCCTTACTTACTTTCCTCCAGTAGATAAGGGCTTCATCCCCTTCCCAGAGGTAGATGTGACTGCGAAGATGGTGGCCATGTCTGGGGTGGGATGCCTCCTCTTATTAAAATTCTCTGCAAAACAAGAAATGAAAAAGATTAGCAAGATTCCATGGGAATGATACCAGTAAAAACGTCAAAGTATGATAACTTCTTACCCCTTTTCGCCATCAAGCAGAAGTCTTTGAAATAACGGGTCATCTAGATCAAATGGCTAAAGTTACGTGAGTCGAGAGATTTTTTGTAAACCTCGAAAAGAGTGTCCCACTCAAACTCTATAAACTCGAACCGTTCAACCGACCCTGCAAAACAAACACCAAAAAAGTTAAGTATCAAACCTCGTCAGTTTGAAGTGCAAAGAAAACAAGAAAAGCACTCACGGGCATCGGAATACGAAGTGGGGAATTTGACGTGGGGAACAAGGTCGCCCTCACACTCTTGCCACCTCCTCCTCACCAAAAACCAAGTCTCCTTATCCCTAAGGTTGGCTAAATACGCCGTATCTACTGAAGAAGAAATTTTGGCCGCCCCCAAGCTATTTTGTCATCCTCACCACTACTTTCAGAAGTGGAAGCACCTCGTCCAGCCTCAACGGCAAGGACGAGGTCAGCTGTGTTCGTAACTGAAAAGCCCATCTTACTCACCAATTCGCTAATGTCAACCCTTTCCCCAGCATATTTTGAAGAGAAAGCCATTGATTTACAAAGGTTGCTTAAAAAATTACGATTTTCTTAAAACAACGAAGGAAAAGAAGGAAAAACTTGAAAAAAAGCTTGAATACTTAAAGGTTTTGAAAAAGTAAGGAAACGAAGATTTGGACATCGATACCACACGCCTTCATGCGTCTGGAGTTCACAAGATGCGTGGGAGACAGCTATCATTACGCATCAAATGCGACAACGGTTGAATATGTTGGAAGTTGCACCATCCCCAGCTGTTTTCTCTTGGGAACGTACCGCGACATCAAATCATTGAGTCGCTATCATTGAGGACGCCTCGTGTTTATCAAAGACATCAAGAGAAAATGCCTCGTAATTATCAATTTTTGAGGCTATGAAAGGATCTGACCTACTTCACCTGGACCACTTCTGTTAGTGCCTCGATTATACGGAACATCTGAAGGCACACCCTCAGCTCCACTCCGCTACAGTACACCTGCCATAACCATTCCAAATAATGGAAAATTACCAAGTAAACCACTTCGGATAACAACTACACGAAGTCCGCAAAGACCAAGTGTGCCCTAAAAGTCCACGCACTACATAAATGATTATGTCTAGACTTGAGGGACTATTGTTATAGTAAAAACCTTTCATCTTTAGCAATATTATGCTATTATTTATTACAAATCAAGTCCACACACTACATAAACGATTATGCCTAGACTTGGGGGACTATCGTTACTCCCCGCCTTAGTGGCTTAGATATATTATGCCACATAAGCCACGTATGCAGAAAAAGTCAAACAAGAAAGTCAAGTGAAGACTCTTGGAGCCAGAGCACACAAAAAGCTTGTAAGACCGATGTCATCATAGTGCAGAAATGAAGTCCACACCTGAGACACTATTTAAAGACGAGGTCGCCTAGGAAAATAGAAGAAGCCAAGACCCTTATCTTGGGGAGCTACTTCCGAAGTTCCTCCGTAACTCCCAGCTCTTCCAAGCCAAACTGATGCTGTTTCTCACAAAAGATTTGAAGATCTCTCTGAAGTGATTGATGTAACGTTTATAATAAAGTTGTCAGTAAATCAGCCTATTGTGTAGGGCAGCTGATATCTTATCAATGTATTAATTACATGAATAAAACAATGATGTGACGTCCTAATTAGGGAGAGAAGGCCACGTGGTTCTGATCGAACAGCCAATGTAGTATAAATAGTGTCTTCTTGTAACTCTAAGGGGGTTGGAAGAGGAATTGAGATTGGGACATTCATTTATTCGAAACATACACTTGAATCCTCTAGAATTTCGTATGGACACTTGTTGAAATATTTATATATTCTTTGCATGTTTATCAAGAGAAAACTACAACATACAATATAGTAGACTCCATATATATTTTGATTTATCCTTCCACATATTCCTATCTTGTGGATAGATAGATTAGTTTGACCTCAATACGGCAATCGTTGTTAGTGCGATTGCTCTTGTTTCACCCGTCGGAATTTGAACAGTTTTGTTTCTCGCCGCAAAGTACCTCTCGCGTCCATTTCCTCATTGCTACCGTCACTATCCCTGTAGAAACGCGCCGGAACCATACTTGACTTGGCGTGAGTGGGCCTGACATCTGTTGGCTCATTTTTTGGGGTCATTTTTTTGGCTTGATTTTGTTTGATACTTGATTTGGGCGTAACTTGAATTATATTATATTTTATATCCTCGTCATACTTACTAGTTTTAGGTTACAAAATTTTCCACACTGTTGTTTTGGCATATTTCAATTGTCGTTAGGAACTGAGGTACAATTGGACTAGTTTTTTTGAATAATTATTAGAAATTTCAATTCTGGTGATTTATATTTCTCTTTTGCTTCTTCCTCCTCATATTTCAATATCTGTTTCCATAAAAAATCAGACCTGAAATTCTCCATTTTCATCTTCAAATTCCTCCTTCTAAACTCATAATAATAACTCTGTATTTTTTTCACCAATGAATCACTATCACAGATCTATAGCAGAACCAAAAACCTTCGTTTTATCTCCAGGTTCCTAGCACATACATCATTGATTTCCTAACAGATCTTCCAACTTTTTTGCTCCGCTAGAGTTCTCTGCAAACTTTAGAGGTTTTTTTTATTCATAATGAATAGATACAATTATCCTATTGTTTTATATTTTTATCATCATTAAATTCCTTACCAAAAATTCAAAGTTCGACGTCGATTAAAATATGCCAGCTCTGAACGAATTTTCTGGTTCCACCCCTGTATACCCAAGTTGAAAGCTGCATTGAGCAATGCATGAGAGAATGCAAAAGCAGTAGCATAGGTGTGGCTGCCCGCATCAAATATGTCCAGTGCATTGCCTCCCTCCCGAGATTAGTTCGCACAAAGCTCGCTACTGTAATCTCGGATGCATGCTCGATCAAAGTGCTAAGTTGACTGATGGTGCGTATAGTATAATATCGTTCTTCTTCTCCACTCATTTGATTTCTTGAATTTGATGATCAATCGTTGCAATTTGCAGATGAAGAGATGATGGGACGATGTGCTGTCGTACTTTCCTTCGCTATATCAAAGCCTAATGAATTTCCTTATTTCTGACATGATCAAAACCGTCTGCAACACTTTTACACGGAATAAATGTGGCCTTAATATAACTCCTTTTACTAATTTGTGAGCTGAATTATCCCGATATTCACATTTGCAGGACAAATTAATTAAAACAATGTATCTTTAAGGGAAGTAGATGTATCATAATATTACGTTCTCAAAAGGATCAGAATTAATCGAATCTTTCAAGGATTGTCAAGAGCACTAAAAAAATTATACAACGAGATAGTCAAGAGCTCTAAAACATTATTTAAAGGAGGAAAAATGGGAACAAACTCTTTGTGGCACATAAATTATGTTTTTTTCCAAGTGACTTGCAAATGTTGTCCAATTTAATCAAGTCTTTCTCCAATCTAATTAGGATGTACTTAAACTGTAGTATTGCATCTTAATGTAAAGCTTTTCTATGTATTAAAATGTAAAATGTGTTCTCGACTTGAAATGATACTTTTGAATTTTGAAAAACATTACAAATTTTTTTTTAAGAAGTAAATATTATGGTTCCAAATTTGAAGATTCCTCCTCCATATACTTGTATGCTTAAAATAAATGAGTTAAATATTTCTTTGCCTAATGTCACGATTTACTGACCCAACTTTACAATATTTTTCACTGGCCACTCAACTTTAACTTCGTGCACTCCATAAGTCACATGACGAATTTCATTTTCTATTTGCCTAGGTGAATAGTGAAAATAACATGTGGCATTTAACTCCATCAATGAGACGTCAACGTTGGGATTCCCGTGTTTTTGTTGCATATTCAATTCATTTGAGGATTAGGGTTAGGGGAGTATTTATGAGGAAATGTCTGTCATTTTTCCTTTTCACAAAATGGTGAGTTGGCGTGAAATTTTTGGGATAATTGTTGACGGGTGGTGAGTTGACATGAAATCTAACAATTTAGTTGGCCACATCAATTTTTCGTCATTCACGTGAGCATACTTACTAACGGATTTCATTCAGTGTGCAATTGAGTGGGACAGAGTGAATTTTAATGGCTAAATAAAGTTCGTTGAATAAGTCATGGGATGGTGTAAAATTCAACGTCATTGAAACATTTAACACAAAATAATCAATCTAGAATTACGTAGCTTATACTTGGCCAAACTTATAGCAAGCAAGCATAAAGCCCAAAATCGAGACGCCTATCGGGAGAGACCTTTGGCCTTCGCCGCCTTAATTATCCCTGATTCACTCCTAATCCTTCCCTCTGTTTGACAGGGAAAAAAGGAAGAAGCTCTTTTTAGTCTGTAAAATAAATATATATATAAGAGAAAACAAATCCCTGTAATTTCAACACTTGTATAATAAATCTAAATAAGCAAAGAAAATGTTTAAGAAGGTACTGGAGGCAAAGTCACAACAGAGGCTGTCAGGGGCGGACCGTAAGAAGCTGAAACGCACAGTCAAAGAGCGTTTTCGCCATATTTCTGATGCTGATATTGATATTTTACTGCCCCCAAAGGTATATCTTTTTAATCTATAATATGCAAACAATTTTTTTGTTTTTTAATCGGACTTCAAGATAGCATTTTTTTTGTATTTTTTTTTTTTTTTGTTTTGAGAGTTGGGTTAGTATGGTTTCAATTTTTATTACATGAAAATTTTGGAATTTATTAATTCCACAATTAGCCGAAACCGCATGCTTAGTATACATGATTCTGAAGGATTAAATCTATAAATTTTCTTTCTTGGTTTTGATTTTTGGATATTAGTGTTTGCTTTGCAAAATCAGCTTATATAATGTTTACTGTCCATCATTGCTTGTCTCATTATTTCCCTCCTTGATTGGATGGTCAACAGGAACTTCTTTTAATTGTTTTCAAGTCTGCACTGATACTTGCTGTGAGTCCTGAAATATCTTGAATTTTTATGGCGAATCAATTGTGGTTGAGAAGTAACACCAGATATAAACTTCCGTGCTATCCTCTTCCTAGCGAAGTTTCATACTTGGCATGTCGCGTGTTTAAAATTAGTAACACATTTTGTTGAGTATTAGAATAAAGTACAAGAAATTACAAATCACACTCTGTATTCGACATCTCGCAACACTAACTTATGATCTTGAACAGTAAAGTATCAAGTACATTTCCTCGTTTAATCTTGATGTCTATTTTCAATTAGGAAGTTTGGAACATAATTTATATGCCATAGATAATTTTATTTATTTTGTGTGAACTGATGAGCACCCTCTGAATCAAGTATTGTAGTGATTCACAGGGTTCGCGCCGATTCAAATTCCTTTTTTTTACTTAACTNCGCAACACTAACTTATGATCTTGAACAGTAAAGTATCAAGTACATTTCCTCGTTTAATCTTGATGTCTATTTTCAATTAGGAAGTTTGGAACATAATTTATATGCCATAGATAATTTTATTTATTTTGTGTGAACTGATGAGAACCCTCTGAATCAAATATTGTAGTGATTCACAGGGTTCGCGCCGATTCAAATTCCTTTTTTTTACTTAACTTAAGAGAAGAAGAAAAAGCCTTTATAATGGATAATGCAACCTGTCTTACCCAATTAATACAATATACTGATATTCAAAAGAATGTAATTATGAGAGAATTGCATACAAACATGACCGTGTTAGTTGCAATACAGTTCTCTGGGTAGGAGGAGCTTCTATCCTTAACTAGTTGCAAGCTTAAATGACCATTGAGGAAAATCATCAGCACCATGCTATATCTGGCTACATTATTCTAAAACAGAAAATCTGAGAGACTTTTTGGTGAAAAGGACTAGAATATTTCCTTTCTCAATTATTCTATGTAGAGAACATCCGATTGTATTGTCTGTTACACCACAACATAAATATGAAAACACAAATCGAAGATAACTTCGTGCTTAGGAAGAGGAATTCATGAAACTCTAGATCCAGAGATGAATTTGGTTAATTTTGGTATCAAAGCAGTTGCAAAACATAACTATAAGCATCCAAAGATGAATTCATTTTAAGAAAATATGCTATTTCATTATTTGTTATCGCATAAGGAAAGCAATACGTAAATTGTAATCCATGGTTTAGTTTTAGTTTCTTGACGATGTTTATGGTTGTGTAGATTTTTGATAACTTTTGATGTAAATGGATGCCACCCTTCCTCTTTGACGCCCTTCCTTGAAATTTCTGTAGTTCGTGAATGCCTTAAATTTGAGAATGAAAGTAGAAAAGAAGTACATGACATATTTTTGAATGTAATGCACTTAAGCAGAATAATTCAAATAGTTGAGTTCCATCTAACGTAGGTATGGTCTTCCATGATTTTTTTGTGAAGCCTAATTTCTGACTGCACATATTTTTTTTATCCCTTACGTGTGAGCCAAAATGCCTTTGCACGCAAGAGCGCCAGTCTGATTGATATTCTTCACGATTTAATGAACGTTAATTAGAGAACAATCTGAATGTATTTTGTTGTGATGCTTATTTGTACCCAACCCTTTATTTTGTATCCTCTGGTTGTGGACGTCATGAGTTAAGAATTTTGAAGGAAAGAGGGACAATATATGTCATTGAGTTAGTTTATCTGATTATCATTTTATTTAAATACTTGACTTGTCAAACTTTATTGATGTGGTTGATAACTTTCTAGGTAGATGTAACTGTTTCAAAGTATCCAAATCGAGTTCTTGTATATGGGTTGGAAGGTGATTGTCCCCTCATTTTTGATAGCGATGGGCGAGGCTTGGAAATATTCCCTACAGGTATAATCTAGCATTCTATAGTTATATTCTTGTTATACATAGTTGCCCTTGCCTCCAAGGTGTTACTTTCACATGAATCACTTACAGTTCATCTTAGTAATTCTGTGTATATATGTCAATTAAGAGAAATATGGATTAATTCAATTGACAGATAGTCCAAGATAGAGCTGAATGCTGCAATACGATTCACCCTAGTAACCACTTGTAGTTGGGGTAACTATGTATTTCTTGTTGGGTGAAATTCTATTTTCGAATGGAAACAATGAAGATTAACTTTAATGGAGTCAAGTCTTTCTTATATACTATAATCTGTATCCTTGTTTGATGTGACTATATTGGAGGTTGAAAGGGAAATAAATATTTTTGATGGAGTTAGTTACTATCAAAATGTTACCTTCTTGATTGTAAGTGGTGTATTTTACCATTGATGCTATGGACACACATTATTAAATAATAACTTTGATTTAGAGCATCAAAATATTTGAATATCATTCAATAATTGTTGAATTTAAGAAGGATAAGAAGATGCTTATGCTCTGCAGAACAATTAACTAGCTCCCATATCACAGAGTGAGTTAATTTTTTCTAAGGTGCAATTGAAATCATAGAAAGCTACCCTTGATGTTCCATGTTTAATTGCAGACCATAATTTTATCTGCATTTGCAAATTGTAGCAGTCTACATTTTAGGAAGATTGATATTTTTTCTTTCTGTTACATCTTTAAGAAGATGCAATTACCCTCATTCAACAAAACATTCTTGACAACTGTACTAGCCAAATTTGTGCTTACTTAACTAGTTGCTTTACATTATAATTATCCATATCTATGGTAAGATAATTGATTTCATGGAGCTTTACCATGGGTATTGTATCCAGTTATTTTAATTCCTTTTTGGGTTTTCTTATATTTGGCAGTTTATGCTTTGTGGAAGGTTCAAGATTTCTTGCCTGCTTTTGTGCTTAAAGGGGGCGAGGTTTCTCGGTTTGTACTTGGAGGCGCTGATTTGATGTTTCCTGGCATCCAGATACCAGCAGAGGGTCTTCCATCATTTTCAGCTGGCGAGCCATGGGCGGTAAAAGTGCCTGGGAATCCAGCTCCAATAGCAGTAAGTCTGTTCAAAACATTATTGTTGCTGCATTAAGTCTACTGTAACTGTTCAAATCTGGTGAGGCGCCCTAAACAATTACATGATGGGACTTATCATTACTCAGGTAGGCACAACCACCATGAGTAGCACAGAAGCATTGAAAGCTGGTTTGCGTGGAAAGGCGTTAAAAATAAATCATTACTACCGTGATACACTTTGGTGAGAGCATTGGGGGACATCGCCACAACAATTTGATTTATCATTACATTGAAATACATCGGTTGTGTCTTACTCTTAATTCATTTATTTTCTCAGGGAATCAGCTGAAAATTGTTATGTTCCAAATGCTGGTTTTTTAGAAGATGTTGTTTTTGAGGATCCGGCTTTAATTTCTACTTCCCAAGCTTCTGATTCATGTGAGGATGATGCATTGGTTGGTCAAGAAAATGCTAGCAACAATGAAGAAATCGAAGATGCTTCTAACGTCAAAAACATTCCTTCTATTCTTGATCCCATTTCTACAGAAGAAACTGTTGTGACAACTGACATTACTGAACAGCCATGGGTGATATGCAGGTTGTGGAAAATGCTTCAGAAGCTGAATTAAATGTGGACAATCAGCATTCATTATCTGTTGAGGATATAGATGCAATTCTGGAAGGGTGCCTTTTGCAAGCCTTGCATACAACAGTCTTGGATAAAGATCTTCCCATGCCTGGAAGCACGCTATGGTAACCGAACGATGAACCCTACTACTTATATTTGTAATTAACCAACTTTATGTCGCATTATTATATGAATGTCTGAGTTGGATGGTAGAATGAAATGCATGCGAATTATAGTTTGAGAGTTAACCACATGCAGATTAGTTTTGAAAACGCAATCACGTTTCCTTGTTTGTTTCTCTTTTCTTGTAGTCATGACTCCCATTTTTAGTGGAAAGTGGATGACGACGAGCAAAAAAAGTGTGCAAGCATCTGATATTAACACCTTTTACGTGGTGTTTACTAACATGAATTAAAGATGAGGACACTGGAATTTCTGGGAAGAGGAAAGATATTGACTGGGTGAAACATAAATACTTGTACTTTCATAGCGTGAGGTTTAACCTCCAATAGTCTTTTAAACTTGCAACTGAGCACTTGTCGTCCTAATCAGTTTGAACAAGCTATTCCCTATATTAATTTCAAAGGATAATATGCTGATTGACGGTATGAGCTAGAAGATTTCGGTTATCCTTTTGGAAGTTTTTGTTTCAGATAGAAAATAAATAAATAAATAAACCATGAAATGCTAATTTGTGTAGCAATATAATAAGGAATTGGCTGATTAGGAGATTGATAAAGAATTACATAGAAGAGAAATGAGATTTGCATATGGTTTTTATTGATTTAGAAAACCATGGTAAGTGCCCAAGCCCCCATATTTCCCTTCTTGGATCAGATTGGCACAGCGAGCATTTTTTTGAAAAGCTTAAAGAGTTATAAGTGAATAAGTAAGTTTTAAAATATCTAATTTGTTTTAAAATATATATATGAAAAGGTTTATTGACTTTTACCTTTTTTAAGCGTTGCCTGACATTCTCTTATTACAGTCAGGTGGATTGGTGTCTATTATAACTATCTGTTACAAATTTTGAGTTACTTGTTTTATGATGGATGATCATTTCCCACTCTTACATTTTTTGTATGGTATAGGTCAGGTCATGTGCTACCTTGCAGGCCTTCGGGCATTACACTGGATATAAAAAAGTCTTCTTCCAAGAAATTGTCAAAGTGGCTACAATCTAAATCCTCTTCTGGACTGGTGTGTCTTCTCATGCTTCTCTTGTTACCATTTTTTGCCAGATCTAGTTGTGTTTCTTGTACCACACTATGGATTCATGTTCATGATGCTCAGAGTACACATCTGCTGGTGCTTTCCAGTACACGTGTAAAATTTGCATTCCCTCCACAAAGGTCCCTTGGTTCACCAAAACCATGCTCTGATACTTCATGAAGCTTGTTCGCAAAGGACCCTTGACTCACAATGGTCGCCACATTTTTTTGCTAAGGAAATCATATATTTATATTGGAAGTGTGTTGTTTGATTTGTCCTTTTGGCGTGTTGCATTCTATCTAGTCATTGTTTTGGGTTTTTATACTGTCGTTAGAGCATCTTCGTGAGAATATATTGCTGCATATTTTTTCATGAAGTGCATTCGTGTGCTGAACTCGTGTGATATGAGAAATCGAATGATATTATAGCATTCAACAAGTTCTTTTAATACAGTGATGATGATGCGATGTGCGTGTTGTATGAATTTAGTTTTGGTTACTCTATATTGAATCTTGTACATTTTACTGCATGGCAGATTTCAGTCAAAGAAGATAAGCATAAAAAAGAGGTGACACTATTTTCAGTTAACCGCAATCACCAGGACTACACATCTTTCAAACCAGAGAAAAGGAAAGTGCAGCAGTCCGTGAATGATGTTGTCAGTGAAAGACAGTCAAATAAAATACTTGATGTTGCGGAGGTTTATAAGCCAAGTGTGCATGTCAACCCTGTTTTCGCTTCTGTAGGAGCAGATACTGGAAAATTGTATGCTGCTTCAGAAGCTTCTCAGGTTGTCTTTGGATATGTTGAAAAAGAAAACCTCGTGAAACCATCGAACAAGTCCATTGTGGTTTTAGATGCAATGCTATGTGATGCTTTATTTAAGGGAGCTATCAAAAAGGGTTCGATGTACCCAACCGAAATTCATAAGAAGGATTTAGGACACACTTTCATCAATCGAATGCAATCCCATCACAGAGTGACCAGAGGAAGTGATTCGGTTGTTCGCAAAGGTGCCCTGAAACCAATTCAAATAATGACCGAACGAAGGCAAGGCAACAAAAAAGTGACTAAACTTTCAGGTGTGGAATCATTTTTGATAGATGCTGAGGCATTGGCTTCAGAACTGCAGAAGAAGTTTGCTTGTAGTACTACAATAGCTGAACTTCCTGGTATGCCTTAATATTCATTCCCTCACTTGAATATTCATGTTTAATCTCTCTCCCTCTCCCACTTTCTGTTCTCTCACTCTGTATATAGAAACTTCTTTTCTTTGTTCTCTTCTGTTTCTCATTTTTGGTAATTCTTTTGGTCTCTGATAATTTTTTTTCCCCTGTCAATGACACCTCATATTTGAATTTGAAGACACTTCATTTTACAGATTCATTTCTGGTACCAGAAGAGTTTGTTATAGTTGTCATGAATTTTTCTAGACCACGGGCTGATTATTTGGAATTTCATGACCTATTATGATGACATTCTTGAAAAATTCTTTGTTTATATGTGAAGTTGCACTTAAGTTTACTCTTTGATTTTAAAAAAATCGGGTGCTAGTTTATTTGGTTTTGCATATTGAGTCATGGGAGAACACTGAAGTTTTCAGGTCTTTAGTGTTTCAAAGGACATGTTTGGATATACTACCAATTAATTTCTGCAACTTGATCTCTTCATATAGTTAGTTCAAAATCTTGGTTCAATATCAGAGGGTTGAAATTAAATGTTACTCCATCATGGTACTTTTGTTCTTTATCTTTATAAGCTGGAAATATGTTACGTCTTCGCTATTTTTACATAATTTTTAGGTAAGAAAGGGCTTGAAGTCCTGGTTCAAGGTGGTGTCATTGATGATCTTGCGAGACATCTGGTTGAACAATATGGGATCCAGAAGAGATTCATTGAAGTTCTTGACAAAACCAAAAAATAAGAATGAAGGTTAATATTTTCTTCTTATCTTCTCTCTCCCCCTTGCTGATATGGTTAGCTCTTGGTTGGATAATTCTTTGCTCTGAACAGATAAATACTTTTCACAGAATTCTTTGGCTTTTAATTTGCTACGATTGTGAGAATTCAACGCCTACTCATGCAGTCATGCTTGATGAGAACAAGATTTCTATTTATATTTGCAGCTATAGCTACTCTTGTTAGATTAAATTTTTTCCTCTCCAAAGCTGCTCTGATGATATTAAAATTTATCGGACTAAGAAAAGAGCAATGCTCGACTAATTTAGCAGTGGTATTGGTAAAAGTCCAAATGCCTATTGCATGTTTCAATTACTGTGGAATGTGAGGAATTCGGTCAACATATTATGCAGTTAGTTTCACCTTAAGCATGACGACTGATTTTGAAAGGCTGTGGTTCACCTGTTTCTTCTTCAGGGGTATTTTGGAGTTAATTGTGCATGTTATCAACAAACTCTAGTTTCTCTATTTTTTGTTCGAGCACTATTTAAGAATGGTATGCTCGACTTGATGTGTTTACTCGCCAATTGGTAGTGTGCAAAGCAAGCTTACTCACCAGTGCAAGAGATGCCGACATTGAATCCTACTCGATCCACCCCTGCTTCGGCCACTATTCGACCCTACACGCCTGCCCGGTTGGCCGAGCAGGCCATTCCGACGATGGTCAGGCAGTTGCGTGGAGACGCCGATCTGACCGTGCGTGTACCGGCACGTGTCACCTACGCAGGGGCGGAGCCAGAAAATTCGTCCAGTGTGAGCACAATTTAATTGACGCTGAACTTCGAGTTTCTATCATGGATTCAATGATGTTAGAAATATAAAATAATATTACGATAATACTAAAGGTGACATAGTAGAACAAATCTACATGGTAATAATGTAAATTTATAATTTTTGGAGGATTACGCCGTCGGCAACCATGAAGTGCAAGGCGTACAAACGTATCATCCATCTCATGTTTTCTATCATTCTATAACTCTTAAATTCCATGGTGCAACTGGAAACTTTTCTCATGATTTAGCCACCACAAGTTGCGAGTTAAGTTTATTTTGTGCTCTTTTTTTGTTGGAATGCTGAATTAT
>CAIGRK010014060.1:0-13643 GCA_903798315.1 Fraxinus greggii | reverse complement strand
TTGAAAACAGTTATCTGACCAACATTTTCTGAGAAACACTTAACTAACCAACATTTTCTGTGAAAGTAATAACTATGCAATTTATAACACTAATTGATTGAAATGTAAACAATCTGGAATAGCTTTAAAATTTCAATAAATCGGATGGCACAGCAGATGGTTAAAATTAGCATTTTGCACTTGATTGAATTCCAAGAGCTTGTTTGGCTAAGCATAAAAAGTTTACTTACGCTACTTGTAAATATAAACCAACTTCTAAACTAAATAACATTTAATGGTCACAGTTGGAAATCGTAAAGGGGCTTATTTTGACAAGAAGGTAGAAGTCACTCAATCACTAAGTAATTTTTTCGAAGAAGTAAAAGAAAAAAAAAGTAATATATCCAAAAACATATTTCTGTAAACAAAATGATAATGGTAACTTCACTTTTTCTTCCTGAGCTTAGTTAAACATGATCGAATAATGCAAGTACTAGCATCTTTTACGTGTGTGCATGTGTTCATCTTTCTTTCTTACATATACTTCATCTGTTCTAAGGCACAAACCTGAGAGTCCTCTTCAGTTGGTGCTATCTCTCTCCTAAACCTACTATTATACATCCCAGCAGGATTTGGTTGGGGATCAGAGGAACCACCACCGAGAGCCTGAGAAACAATAGGCATCATTTGTTGCATCATTGCTGACAGATCAAAGCCACCACCTTGGCCTCTATTCAAACCTGAAAACATGCTTCCAAGATCGTTGCTGTCTATCTGTTGAGCAAGTTGATTGACAGTACTCCTCATTGCTGGATTCTGAGTAAATTGTTGCAACATATTTCTCAACAAATCCGGTGAACCAACCCCAGTTTGCTGTGAAACTCCAGCCAGTAGACCATCTAAAGCGGGACTTTGGAGGATTTGAGACATTGAGCTTGCTACATCAACCTGGCCATTAGCATTTGGTCCTGCTGTCGGCACACTCGACACTACTTCCCTGGGAGGTTGTGGTGATTGCTCCAAGGGAGCATTATTTGCATTTCCCCTGGTTGAGAATGATGCAAGAGATTGCAAAACCTGCTGTCCAAATGTTCTAGATTGTTCGCTCTGATAACTAGCAGTTGCACCATCACTGTTCTTGCTTTTTTCTCTTTGTAGCCCGCTTCGTCTCTATCACATTTTTACACAAAGTGACTAAAACGAACATAAAGCACAAGAAAGCTAAGAGAATGTACAAATTTTAAACCAAAATGATCTTGTAGAAGATGAATAAACGTAATGTTTGTGCGAGAAACTGTAAGATTAAACTGATTCAGAACCAAAGTTAGTGTAAAACCCAAGCGAATTAGGAGAGTACAACAATTTTTCAGGAAGCATATAGGAATGAGAAAACATTATCTCACATAACAGTGCAATACAATGAAAACAAAGCTAATTTTACAGGAATCCTTAGCATTAAATACGGCTTTTAAAATGGCATACACCTATTTTTTTGTCTGAGCCCAAACATTATCCAAATACATATTCACATTAAAAACAAGAGCAAAATCCTACCTTTGGACGCAGGCCTGCAAAACCCAGTCCAATAGGCACACCTGTAGAACCAGCAGAAATATCTTTACCCTGATTAGATCTTGTAGATCCCTCAACAGCAAGGTCTGATTTACTTGACTGGTTTTGAGAGCCTCCCCCGAAACAAGTGGAAGGTTCACTCTTCGAGTTCACAACGCCTCCCATCTCATCATTACATGGTTGGTCGCTGTGTGTCTAGCAGTTGGAAGTTATTTAGTACGGCTGTTGGTAATAACAAAATTCAGATCACTTCAATTTTGCACATTATGTACCTTCTGATTGCCTACCATGGAAGGACCAGATAAAGCCTGACTGGTCTCCCCAACTCCATTGCTGGATGTGTTCATTTGTTGACTGCTCGTATCATCATTTCCAGCACCAGAACCAGCAGATTGTTCTTGATCAGTAGAATTTTCTGATTGGCATTCAAGAGATATAAAAGGACTTCAGTAAAGCACATACATTATTACAAATTTTTAATAAATAGCCACCTCACAAACCTGATGGGCCATGGTTTTCATTGCCTGCGTCAGCAGCAAAACGTCTAAGCTCAGAATTAATTTCAGATATTACATTGGAAAAAGAATCAGAATCAAGAGTCTGTGAAACACCACCACCAACAGCACCAGAAACTGAAACAGCAGTGGACCCCGATGGGAAAGCAGTTGCAGTAACATTTCTTCCTGACAAAACCTGTGGTTGACCAGATTCACCAGAAGTTGTCCCATTAACATGTTCTCCCTGCATTCCTTCTCCATTAGGTGCCCTGCTACGCAGGTTAGAAACAATAGGTGCCAGTGATGCCCCTGGTTACAAAGGTATTCCAACAAGTCAAACGAGAACGATATATCTTATATCTGAACCGAAAACAACTTGCACATTCTTATAATCCACGTACCAGTATGAATATGTATATTTACATTCCTCGGTACATTGCCAATCCCAACTGGACCTGGAGCCGCATGATTAGATGGCAAGCCAGCTGGACCACCAAAAAGGGAGCTGGTTTGGAGAGGAAAAGGCTGCAAATGAGCACATGGAAAGCCAAATTATGATTAGAACCATTACAGCCAATACAAAGTAGAACTCCATGTCTCATAATATTCAGTATCTTAAATTTCAAGTAATGACTCAGTAATTACAATATCTTAAAACGCATCTCATTAATTTTCAAGTACATTTCTTAAAACAAGGTAGATTTTGATTGATTATTCTTTTAATAAAAAAGAATTGATTATACTTAAAAATGGTCAAGGTAACTCAAAAATACATCCATGGCTAGTAAAATATAGGAAAAAATGAACAAGTCACATCACAGTAGGATCAAGGGAATTGAGCAGAATACAAAACCATGGACAAAAATCTAAACGGCGACAGTATGTAATTTCAATCTACAAAGAATTCAAGACCCATAAGTGAAATCCCATCACAAGAAATGGCCGATAGAATTAAAACAATTTCACACTGACATGCAAAATCATATCAAAAATATTTTAAAAATTTCCAGTAAAAATTTCCAGGGCTCAGACGAATCCAATTTCTTTAGCGTAGCCCAGATATAGAAAGTCAGGCATTGTTGCATATTTAGCACACGATTTGAACTAAAATACAACACTTTCAACACTCTTTCAAACAACCAGGACCTGAATTTATTACAAACCTGAACCATTATAGGATTAGGCCCTGATGGAGATATATAAACAGCAGGCCCAGCATTCAGAAAATATTCAGCCTGCATGAGCATCCTGAGATTGTTAATNAAATCATATCAAAAATATTTTAAAAATTTCCAGTAAAAATTTCCAGGGCTCAGACGAATCCAATTTCTTTAGCGTAGCCCAGATATAGAAAGTCAGGCATTGTTGCATATTTAGCACACGATTTGAACTAAAGTACAACACTTTCAACGCTCTTTCAAACAACCAGGACCTGAATTTATTACAAACCTGAACCATTATAGGATTAGGCCCTGATGGAGATATATAAACAGCAGGCCCAGCATTCAGAAAATATTCAGCCTGCATGAGCATCCTGAGATTGTTAATAACTTGAATCAGAAAATGGGAACATATTGAGAGAGAGAAAATGAACATACAGGAGACTGTCCCATCTGAAGAGTCAAAATTGTCCTCCCCAGCTCCAAAAGGAGGGCACCCAAATGTTGCATTGCAATACCTAATTGCACTGATTCTGATTGAATTTGTCCCCTTACTGTTGTATCAGTTGAACCTCCCTCTTGGTCTAAACGACCTGCAATGCGCTACAAAAGTTTCAGCAGATTATGAATACATCAGAAATAAGGTGGAAAGACGAGAAAAACAATTATTTAGTTAACTGAAGACATTGACTAATCTACAATTATGTGCAACAGAATTACAATACAAGCAGGATGCCAGCATCATTTTTTTTGATTGCTTCTTTGGCACAAGTCCGGTTCTGCTTTCCAAGCCAAGAAAAATTTAGATTACGCTTTTGTTTTTACATGATATCAATTCTTGGATTTTGTGACGGTAAATAAATGCAATCAGAAAAATAATTTCCAAGCTGCAGAAACCACTACAAAGATCAACATTTGGGCAAGTGATCTCTGAAATAGTAGATAAAAGCAACTTACCTTTTTCTTCTTATGAAGTATCAAGATACAAGGTTTAGCTATGCCATCTCACGACTGATCCAGGATGGTTTTCAAATTGAGTTAAAAAATTATAACCACGCAGGGATAGAGCAATAAGAAAATAATTATTACAAACATTGTTAGACACGGCCATCGCCGATTGGGTTAAGTCGGACTCTAAAAAGTCAATAGACCAGCTTGGAACTCGGGAGAACACTATCATCTACAAAGATATGATTCAACCTTCCAGGGGTATTGTAGAATCCAGGTAAGCAACAGACCTTTACTCCATATTCAGTCAATTATCTGAGTGTAGTTTCCTTCTCCATATTAAACAATAATAAACCATTGTAAAGGAAAACAACATCCTTTTACATACAATCATAAGCAAATTTTAAGAATTCATGGAGGACTTTAGTCCGAAAATAAGAGTTAACAAAGACATCCAGGCATGATGCAATCGTTAAGCAGTGTAGAAGTATAAATCATTTTTTTATTTGAATTCTCATAAACTTCGAGGTCCTTGAACAGCGTAAAGTGAAAAGCTTTAAAATCACTCCCCTTACAAATACCACTTAAGCTGTGATTCTGCATCAGGGACAGAAACCTATGGGGACAACACTTTTCAAGTGCATAGCACAAATGTGTGCATACAGACTACGGATGCAAGTCATTCACGACAAAATGACCAGTGCAAGCACACACGTCCCGGTGAAAGATAGGACAAAAACTAAAAAACCAGCAAAATCTGAATAAGGTGCTTACAGATAACGCCGAGATAGTAGGGCCACTAAGAAGACGTTGGGCATGTTGTAGGACAGTGCTCAGTGCCTCAGGTGTCGGCGCACCACGAGAATTTGAAGGCAAATCACCCGTAGATGGATCGCTGCTAACATTAGGTGACTGGTCTGGCTGATACCCTAGATTCACAGACAGAGTAGCCAAGTTCAGAGATTCTTTACAGCAAAACCAAATGCAGAAAAAGTGGAAAAAGTGTCACCATTTTGGGTGAATGCCTGTTCCATCCGGTTCATAAACTCAGTTAGTGTGTTCAATGAATTGGGAATTGGCTGATCACAAGGAGAAAATAATAAATTAGGATATAACCAGATGTGTCCAAAGTTAAAAAACACAGATACAAAGTGGAGAAAATTCTACCATATTGGGTGAAGGAATAGCAATTGATGTCCCTAGGGGAATTTGCATTGCATGAGGTGCAAATTGACCAGGTACTGCCTGCATGGGGGCAGATTGATTTCCAGCCTGACTCTGACTACCAGCATTAACCTGTGACCCTTCTGTCCCATTTCCATGCGATGCCTGAAGATGAGGGTAGGACATTCAGTAAGCACGCTAATTAACCAAAAGATAATAAACGATAGATAACAACTTAATATGAGAAACAGATGGGGTCAAAATTCTGTTGCATGTGACCATTAGACCAACACCACCATCCGCATTACAATCATGACATTTTTTTCAGAGCAGCAAGCAAAATCAACGCCAAATGTCAACATAGATACAACTTAAAAGTGTAGATATCGCCCCAACTCTGAAAGAAAAGTTCAGTTATTATCACATTTTGCTAATATTATTTATGTTATGTATTTAAATGGGAACAAGCTAATATACTTACAAACACAAGTCCTTGGAGGAAGAGATGCATGCAAAACACCGAATTCAATTATGTACTATATATGGGCCGTTCGGGAGGAATTAAAATCAGATTAAAATTGAAAATATAGCCGTTCCAATAACGGCTATATTTTCAATTTTAATCCGATTTTAATCTCTACCGAACACGCTCATAACGTAAATGTAATATATTCAGCTCGAAGCAAAAACCCACGTGCATCGTCAAACAGTGACCAAAGCACACGTGGACTTGAGTAATCAAGCAGCAATATCAATAACCAATTAAAGAAGCATGATTGGCATAATCTTAAATAGTTAAAAAAGTAATTAATATTTTCACGTCAATTTTAATTTACTTGTCTGGGTAATTCAAAATTTTCTTACTAAAGAATTTCTTATTTCGAGAGCAACTCCATTTATAATAGGAAGTCGAGCCCACTAAAATAGCTATGCATGCTACAGACTCTTCCATGTAGCAATATATGGTAAAACTGGAATCTCAGATCCTGCCAGTAAAAACTGCATCTACTGTCCCACTCTTCAAAAAACATTAAGCATAAATAAATGTGGTATCTGCAGTATCCACTCCAATGTCCTTTATACAAGAAAAAATACATGTGAACACATAAGACTTGGCCACAGTTGGGAAAAAAAAAAATTCTCACCTGCAAGCCTGGTTGTATACCACCTGCCAGGTTGCCAATTCCAATAGAGTTCAACACAGCCCCAATGACCTAAAAAGTGCGCAAAACACTAGTGAACATAGTTCTGAATATCATGCCAGAAAGTCAAACAAAACCACACAACATACCCGACTCAGATCTGGTACAACGGCTTCCCCGGGCCCAGGTTCTCCAACGTTTAAGGTACCCAGTACTACACTGTGTGTGATTTGTCCAATTCGGTTGCGAGGGCCACCAGCAGGATATTCTTGGCCTGTAACCAGCAAAAACAAAATCAAATAAAAAATTCTCGAACAAGATTTGAGAATAACTTAAAAAAAATCATGCAACATAAACGAATAAGAAAAATATATATGCTACTACCTCTGTTATCATTACTTGCCATTGCATCTCCAGTACCACTGCCAGGAGAGGGCTGCAGCTGCCTCTCCACTAAATGTAATGTATCCCCATTTTCCACATCTATTAGGTAGTTAAGTGGAATGAAGCCATGTAGGTAACAGAACATAGGTAAGTTTCCATAAATGTGTACAAGATAAACACGATAATTTTCTCACATCCGATAACCAAAGGAAACACCTTATCCGCGTAAACATGTATATTTTATTGATTTATATTTTTTTTACTTCCACAAAAGAATTAAGGAGAGAATAGCTTTCCAGGTAATTCCAAGCTCCAGAAAATGATTACATCAAAAATAAAATTATATGTAAATAGAACACAAAAACATTTCAATGATTCTCAAGATCAAGGTCACCAACCGTTTCCTCCATAACATACAAATCCTGAGATACTTCGGTTCCCAAAAATAAAAAATAAAACAGACGAGACCATACATCATCATCCTAACTTAGACATTGAGCGCTGCCTGCAAGTACATATATGGATATTTCTTAGGTCTTCTCGGTCTGCACTGCATAATAGGTTCATTAAATCGCGCTTTACATCATCATCCTAACTTAGACATTGATTGCTGCCTGCAAGTATATATGTGGATATTTCTTAGGTCTTCTTGGTCTGCAATGCATAATAGGTTCATTAAATCGAGCTTTAGTTTTGATATAATGCCATTTCTAGAATTTTCGATTTACCATTTATATATTCATGGTTTTGCCAAAATGGAATGAAAATATTTCTTGGAAGATCACATTCCCCAACTAAATATTGAAGGCACCCAGATGTATCTTAAAACCAGCGTTATATGTACAAATGGAAAATTTGTAAAAATTCTAAAAGGTAAAGAACAGTGGAGCTAAATGAAGACAGAAACGATTTCTTTCTTAATCTCCACTGTTTAACATTTTACTTTATACTACATGAGCAACAAGAAAAACAGATCAGTGGCGTCAGAGTTGGTAGGATACTATATTCAGAAAGAGGGTGATCATCCTTCAAGACTTTCCCCCTAAAAATGAGACGTTGCTGCCCAATGGGGACACCGATTTGACTAGCAATTTTTTCTTTGAATGCTGATACTGCCATCTGAAATCATGCAAGTCTATCATGTTAGAGAGTGCTGATGCTGCAGCCAATATGTGGTATACAAGAATTCGTTTCTATCTTTCCTTCTCTTTTTGGAATGTGTGGGTGGGTGTATTGGGTGGGCGGCGATGAAAAATGCCGAAGAGAGCAGCATCTATCTTCTAGAGAACTCATTTAGTGAGACATTTGGGCAGATAAAGATTTCAGGCAGACCACTGCTCCCATGCTTCCCCTAATATTTCACACACACTTCCCTAGACATAAAATTAAGAACTTACATTCTTATCTGCTTGAAAGCTGAAAATCCGGGAATCGAGGGTCTTGATATTGAGCTCCACAGTTGATTGAGAACTTCCACCAGAGACATCACTCGAACTTGAACCTTCAAGGGGTTGCTGATCTGCCATGTGACTTCAAGGGCAACCGACTAGATAGAAATAAACACAATCAACAAAAGAAATAAAAGGCTGTTGCCACAGTACAAACAGAAAGTAAAAGAGGACTAACATATGGAATTCCAGGTTCCATTATACATGACAACATGATGTTAGATTGTATAAATTTACCATAAATTAACATTTCGACCCCCAGGGATTAGAAGCATTGTGAGGAATGTAGATAAGAACAAAAGGAATTCTTAGTATAATAAAAATAAATATAGATTGATTCAGATTAGCTTATCTCAATTGATTATAGTTTTCTAATTTGATTTAGGCCCTGTTTGACATTCATTCTCATTTTTTTCTCTTTTTACATTTCAACCACACATTCTCCAAATAAAATAATATTACACGCAAATCTAAAATTTTTCATTACTTTTCAACTACACATTCTTCCATCCATCACTATTTCAAAATTCATTTTTTCTCCAGAATAGGTGTCAAACACAAGCTTAAATTAGATCTTATTTCCTTAGTTTCCTACTTAAATTAAGTTTGGTTAAACTCTGTATCAAGAGGATATATGCATTGCAATAGACTAATAGTTAAAATTCATTATTCAATACTTTCTCCCCATAAAATATCTCTATTCTCTCCCACTTCTCTCTCTATTTCTCTCAAGTCTAATGAATTACTCATTGTGAACATTCATTTACGAGCTTCCTACATCACTCCGATATGATGGAGTTACTTTAACATATGTATTTTGAGAAAAGAAGATAATTGGATTTCATATTGCATGGAGAATTTATTATTTTGGCACATAAAGAAAAATATAAGTCCTAAGATATCCAATTTTGGACAAAGGAAGTGAATCTACGTACACAAGAGAGGAGAAGAGAAGCGAGTTGTCCGTACTTCCTAAGAGCCATCTCCAATAACCTCTTTATTAATCTTTGTTTCAGAGTCGGACACTTTTTCTAGGAGTCCAACAAACTCTTTACATGTAAAATTTAAACAAATAGTGGATTTAACTCTCCAAACGCAAAGCCTGATCGTCTCTCATATAATACTTCTAGTGCTCTAATTTATAATTCCACATTTTCCCACACATTCACTCCAGAGAGAGAGAGAGAGAGGGAAAGAAAAAGGAAGTTAGGTTTAAAGGGAGGGAAAAAGGTCATGCCATAATAGCTTACAGAAAAAGTCACAATACACATTTAGCCCGTATTTGGTCCCTATTATTTTCAAAATACATTATTCTCTCTTATTTTTAACCATACATTTTTCAATAAAATAATATTACAAGCAGACCCAAAATTTTTCCGCATTTTTTAACCACGCATTCTCCATAAAAAAGCTATCCCAAAAATGCTTTTTGGGCCAAAAAAAAAAAAAAAGGAGGCAAAATTGTCAATCGGAGATTGAAATGCAATAAAGTCAACAAGACGTGGGTTCGTGGTTTTCCAACTTCCACATGTAAAATGAATGATTAATGATTTATTGCTTTATTTGTACATTCGTGCCGTGCTTTCTTTTCTCTGCTTCCCGTACCATCTAAAGTCACGTGTTTCAACACTATTCTCTTTGAATTATTTTATACTCCATTTTGATAAATTTATAAATTAACACACTCCATTTTTAATAAGATGTTCCCATCAATCTGTAAATACTAGCAATTTATTCAAAATCAATTTCTATCTATCTATAAATTAAATATTTATAATTTCTTTTCAAATGGAGGCTAAACTAAGGCCTTATTTGTTTCTGATTAAAATCAAATTTTAATTTAAGTCAAAGTCAAACAATTAATATTAACCACATTTTTCATGGGTCTCACAACTTTTCAACCACGTATTTCAAAAACTTCTATCACATACGCATTCTCCATAAAAAAGCTATCCCAAAAATGCTTTTTGGGCCAAAAAAAAAAAAAAAGGAGGCTCAAACAAGTCATTAATATAAACTGTTGTTGAACTTGTATTAAGAGTTCCATTCGTTATTTTTAATAGTCTTCAATATGCTCTCCCAAGAGACGTACATATGGCTATGGCTATGGCTATGGCTATGGCTACGGCTAGTAGCCATCAATGACCAGATTAAGGCACTCTACTAAGCTGTCTGTTTCTAAATAATGCTGACAGTGTAATGACCAAAACAACATTAACAGGAGTTAAAATGAAAAATTAAGGCTCGTTTAATGAAGTTTTTTTGAGAATATTTTTTTGTGGAAAATGAGTATCGTTGAGAATGTCATTATAAAGTAGGAAAAGTCATAAGTTCCCATTCAAGATTAATTTATTAGTAGAACGTGTGGTTGAAAATGAGTTCGGCTCAATGTTGAATCTAGAAGCATGAACATGCTGAAAAGAAATTTTACATCCATACAACAATGCAATCGCTTCAATTCAATTGCTGCCTATTTCTTCACTCTTCTTTTAGGGGGCTAGGGGTGTACTAAAATGTCAATTAATCTGGATGTTTCACTAAGCCCACTGTTTGAGACCAATTTTTTAGAGTAGATTTTTCAAAAAGTGGTTTAATAGTAAATGTGGGGTTAAAAAAGTATTTTCAAGAATATGTGGTTAAAAAATAGAAAGAAAGAAAAAATTGGGTTTTATGTGCAAATTATTTTATTAGGAGAATTTGTTGTTGAAAATGAGTTTGGAGAAAAATGAAATTTAAAAAAATTGGACCTTAAGGAGTTTAATATTAAATACCATTTGCAAAATTTGATCAAACTGCTTATATTATGGACAGAAGTCAGCATGCACAAATACAACCAAAACAACAAACAGCGCATTGATATTTAAATTTCCTCAATTTAACAGGCATAAAAAAACAGAAAGAAAATTCCAATAAAAGCATAAGCCTTCTAGTTATTTTGTACGATTTTAACAAAGCGAAAAAAATTACAAAGGCAACGAGCAACTCTTCAAATACGTCCTCAAATTGAAATGCATTACAAACAAAACCAAATTCTAAACCTAAGTGCCCGTAGAAGATATTCTAATGCAATAAAAAATGTCAAAAGTCACTCAGGAATGTGGAAAATAGAAGCAACGGAAAACATTACCAAACAAGGAAAAAAATTGGGGAAGATCAAAAGTAGGTGTTGCAGATTTCATATTTAACAACGGAGCACTATTCTCCCCATATGCAGACAAAAATATCTAAAACTGCAATAAACAATTTCTGTCAAAAACCTATTATATCTTCTGATCCATAAGAGTTGAGTACTCCGCCTAGGGTTTACGATGATAAAAAAGAAATCAAAAGTCCAGAAAAATAACAAAAAAAAGGGAATTGAAAGCGAAATAGGATCTGGAAATCGAACCCGGTAGATGTAACAAATGAATTTGGAGAACTTGTGAGAGCTAAGTTATCTCCGATTTGCACAAAATTGTCGTCCAAAGAAATAATACGAGAAGGGAAGAAAAGTAAATGAGAGCGTTTTTATATGCTTATGAACGTGATTCCAGAAGGATCTAGACGGCAAATGTCCTGTGTGTTGCTCGCATGTGTATTTTGAACTAAAGACGCATATATGTATAGCGCCTTTAGTTGGAAAAAGTAGAATCTGAGTTTTCTTGTGACTGGGGTCAAACTCCGTGAGAATGTTACAGGATGATTTTGCATGTTACTTTTATTTATTATTTTTTGAAATTTAATAGATTTTGCAAAAATAAACTATTTGAATAATGGGTTATGCTATACTTACCAAATTTTCATATCAAATCTTTTACACCACACTCACATTAGGAGGTGGGGACCATAGGCTGAAATTTTTAAATACACATGGGGGCGCGTGCATTGTGACAGGGGGACACCATTTGATACCCCCATTCGATACAAGAAGACTAATTCTTGAATAATATATACTGAAAAAAATTTACGTACAAAATTATTTTATTAAAAAATATGTTGTCAAAAAAGAGAGTGTAGAAAATGAAAATCGAAGAAGAAAGCTCAAATATGGGTTACAAATTTTTTATAGAAAAATTTAAATTTTTCATTATCAGCCTTTACAAAATGCAATAAATATATTATTAACTTTTTTGTAATATAATCTATCCACGACATTTCAATTAAGTAACAAAACTCATCGTTTCCTTCATTTTGATTATTGAATGATGAATTTGTCATTCTCTTTGAATAAAGCAATAATTACAAATGACTCCAATAGCTTTACAAAAAATACAAATAATCAACTAAATACATGTTAACAAATGAAAAAAAAAAAAATTTAACAAATTTCATCTACCGTGAACAATCAATAACACCCCAGGCCCACGACATCAACCAAACTACTCGTGGAGAACAACAAATAATCTTATATATCTATAATCTTAACTCATGTGTTGGTGGTCATTTTTTTTGAAAATATATTATTTTGAATAATGAATTTTTGAATAATTTCGTTAAAAAAAAGGGCAAAATTTTGAATTTACGTGCAGAATATTTTATTATATGAATGTGTGGTTGAAAATGAGAATGGAAAAATAATAGTTTTGAAAGAATGGGAAATTAAGCTGCTGCTTGATGTTCATAATTTCATCAAAATGAATTTTGTAATTGTGAATTTTTGAAAAATGTGTGATTAATGAAATTGTTTAATTACTTGCAAAATATTTTATTGTGAGAATGTGATTGAGAATAAATTTAAGAAAAATGATTTTTGAAGTAACGAAAATCAAACACGTGCTAAAAGTCCGCTAAAAAAGCATATCATTTAGTGGTGGAATTTATCCAATCTATATTTATACCTTGTTTGTTAAAAATTATAGTCAGGCGATCAAATTTTAATTTTAAATATACATTTTGTGGAATTCATATGTTTCATCAACTTTTCAACAATGTATCATCAATTTTTGTCAAAAATTTTGTCACACAGTCCCTCAAACTATTTTAATAGTATTAATTCTTGTTTTTTATTTGATTGATTAACAAGTATATTTATATATATTTAACGAATCGATTAACCAATGTCATCGGTTCTGTTGCAATAAATAACAACAACAATAATAATAATAATACAATGTTAATAATACAATGTACTGAGTATTTACGTATACAATGTATTATGTTCCATTAGAGTATTGTTTTAACTTTTTATTGTAAACCTATTCTTTGAAAGGTTGCATAAGCGTAGGTACTGAAATAAGCTATGTTTAGGAAAAGCAGGGAGATTTTTCAAATTGGTCTAAACTTTTTATAAAAGCGTAAAATGTCATTTTCACCTTTAATGAATTTTTCAATAGATTGCACAATATGTCATTTCTTTATGAATAGTTTTAA